>JAJHSJ010001236.1:0-78718 GCA_021015155.1 Magnolia officinalis | reverse complement strand
ACCCAATTAGGACCCATGTAAAAATTTAGGGCGAACGGATGAACGGATATATGATCTGAGCAAGCGTTTCTTCTGACCTTTAAGTGCCCTTTGGGGGCCATTTTGATTGATGGGGCATTTCTGGTGGCCCTCTGGCCATGAAATTTATAGGGTAAGTGATTCATGGCCCGATGAAGGGTCATGCAAAATTTGGGAGCGATCGGATATGGGGTTTGTTCGCACGGGTCCGATTTACGATCAACGGTCATCGTACCACGATCGGGGCCCAGATTTGGTGGGCAAGCGTTGAAAAATACATTAAACATTCACCGTAAATTTGGAAGAAATCCGACGGCTGGAAGGCCCGGAGTCTTAGTTTCTTTTGTCGGTGCCAGATTTTAATCTGGCATTGGTGGGGCGCATTGGGAAAGCGCCAGATGGTACTTCTGGGTGTCCACTGGGTCCGCAGTCCGCGATGGACTACAAGCCCAGTGAGATCTATGATTTTCTAAAGTTTTCAATTTTTCTGACCCTCCTCGGTTGCTGGGTGGCCCACACGGGCCGTCTTTAAGTGTAAACAATCATCTGGCTTAGCGGCCTGCACCAGGCCTTATCACAGCCTGTCTGGTCTATTAAATTGGGCTAATCTTGGATTAATTAACTCGTGTATAAGCTAACATTGAGTGCTAATGGTCAGTATGTGATAGTATAAGTTAATTAAAAAATATATATCAAAAATTTTTGGAAATCCAAAACAGTGAAAATCCGGGATGTTACAAGAAAGGAGAGAAAAGAGAGGAGGGAGAGCAGAGAGGAGGGAGAGCATTCGAGGGAGGACTGTGATCACCATGGTTACTGTGACTGTGCTGCACTGCGCGACTCAGGCAGAGAACGGACCTGGTTCTGCTGAGCTTGACCACGACTGAGGTGAGACCAGCCACCTCTAGACGTTTCAGGAACTAAAGAAGAAGAAACAGAGAAATGAAAGAAGAAAGAGGTTGGTTGCTTGGTGCTGCAGCAGCTCAACCGAACTGAGTTGGACTGGGTTGTTGGCTGACTCATTGCCGACTCAGGTGGTCTCGAGGTATGGGCTGGTCAATCTCCCTGTTGGAGTTTCCCACCAGCAGTATGAGGAGAAGAAAGAAAAAGAAGATGGGAGGAAAGAATGAGAGACAGAGAGGGTGAGACGGGCCTGAGTTATGGACTGACTCGTTGCCGAGTCAACTGGGCCGAGTTTGGCCTGAGTAGGCCTGTTTCAGTTGGGTTGGGTTTGGTATAACCTAGCCAACTTGTTGGGCCTTAGATTTTAACGGAAAATGGGATGAGAGAAGAAGGAAGAGAGAGAGAGAGGGAGTGTGCGGTTGTTCTAGCCAAATCGAGTCAGACTGCTAGCCCATGGTTGGGGTCGAGTTGGGGCGGCCTAGTTGCATTGAGCTACCATGTCGACTAATGTAAGATGCCCCTTCTCCCTGAAATTAGATTATTTAAGTCACCATAAATTGTTATTGCAGAAATTATTATGATTATTAAACATGATTAGTCATTGGTAGACTAACTAGACTTATATTAAATATTATAAACATAATTACAATTATTAAATAGCAGTATTTTATTTACCACCCTTAAATATTATCATGGATAGTAGATCACACTGTTTTATTACCATCACAATGGTTATGGTCATCAGGTTAGCTAATATTAATTATCATCGTTGTTATTATTATTATTTTCTTGGATTATTAAATTTAGATACAATTAACCATTAGTAAATTATCCATACTGATATTGGTTAATACATATAGAAATTATCATTATTAAAATATTAGTATTTTTTGCCGTTCTTAAAATATTAACATTGACGTTAGAACATACTATTTATTTCACCAAAATAATTATTAGTGTTGTGTTAGCTAATATTAAGAATATTGCTAGAATTGATAATCGTTAGGAATTATTAGCACTATTATTTATCATGGGTTGTTGTTAGACAATTTAATATGGTAGTAGCCATTGTTAAAATCCCTAAAAACTAATAACTAATCTATTTGATTATTTTTATTCATTCATTATTCCCTTTAATAATATCGTTAATGGCCACACAAAATAGGGGTCAGATTCCATAATCAACACTTAGAATCTAAACCTAAAACTAAACCCTGAAGATGAAAATTCTAATTCTACATTAAAACCCTAAGATAGATAACTCAAACCCTAGGCCCTAGGCTATGATCTTAAACCTAGGTAGTGGGCAGAACTTGGACCTAATTGTACAAGTTCATGATTTGTGGTAGGATACAATTCTAAGGGCGCAAACACTTATCGACACTAGAAGGCGATTCAAAACATAAGGTGATGATTCTTCCCCTTGAACTTTCCATTTTCCCATTAGCTTAAGTTATAGTTTTTATTTAAATTCATAATTGATATCTCCCTTTATAATCACATGTGTTAGCTAGTGGAAATTAAATTGCTATATACATGCTTTATGATTATCCTGTATAATTGCTCATGCTTGTGGATTGCTTATGGAACTTAAACTGGTACATTAGGGAGAAATTCTCACATATGAATGTACACCCATACTTGGGATGTAACTTGACTAGTTGTGATCATAATGGACTTTCGACTTTGTGGTTATTGAGTGGTGGTCTAGATGGTTCATTAATGTGGGCCTACCATCCAGGGTTGTTGTGTCCAATGGTTTTTAAGGATGGTCTTTATCATATGGTTTTGATATCGACCCTATGTGGCATATTTTGATACTCGCCCTATGTGGTTTTGTTTTGGTATTTGCCCTAGATGTGTTCGATGTTTTATATAGTACAACCATGTGATGGTAAACCCCATAATTGTAATATGATTAACCACTAGTCGACGGGGTACCATTAAACATCCTAAGGTGGTAGTCTCATGGGCCGGGGATAGTGGTCATGAGACACTATGCCCGAGTTGTCGGCCTTCGCTGGGCTCCGAGCTCCTCGTATGACCTTTGAGCTTATTAAATCTGCTGGTTGGAAATGGACTAATAATGACTTGGCTAATTATGCATACATGACATATTTACGATGGCTTGAATTATTATGCCCATGTGATTACGCTGAGTGTTGTGTTAATGACCAGTCATTTGATTTATGATGATGACTTGGATCTTCATGCCCATGTGATTATGCTAAGTGTTGCGCTGATGACCAGTCACATCCTTGGGTGATGACCCCAATGTCCTTTCGGATGTTTTACCCGGGACATAGGACGTCTGGATGTTTTACCCGGGCCGACGATTGCATTTATGCATCCATTCATATAATAAGACTGCATTTACTTTAGTTTGGCTGCCTAGATGTTTTACACTATTTCTTACCTAATACGGCGGTGTGTAATCTTGAGGGGAGTTCACACTGAGTTGGCCACTCATCCATCAATATATAACCGTATAGGTAGCACAGGTGGCCCATGTGAAATTCATGTTTATATTGACGAGGAGCAAGCTACATTTGACAGGGATGCATGATTGTGATTACTAAGGGTTGCTACAGGATTTCATATTTCAAATTTGTTGTAATTTACTTTATTTCATATGTAATATTATTTCATTTGGTAACTGTAAGAATGAGGACATTGGTTTGTATAAGTCATTATGGGCAGCACTTGTATATTCTAAATGAAAATTGAAATTTTCCTTTATGCTTACTTATCCATTCTACGCTCATCTGCTTACTCTGATAAAAGGAAAAAATATTATACTCGAATTTGACCATCCTTTCAGGTTAACACTCGGGTTTTTGGGAAACGGGTCGTGTACTCGGGTCTTGAAAAGTCGGGGCGTTACAGAGGGTCATAAGAACTGCCCCAACAACCAAAAGGGACCTCGTAGGGCTACTTAAAGATCGGAGCCGTGCGATAAAACCCCGTGTCCGATTGTCTTCGAATTTGAGGCACCTACACACCAAGTTTGGTGGCCAAGGGGGTGATAGGGCCGCCCCAAAGCAAAAAGAGGCCCCCACAGGGCCATTGTAGGAATATGTTGAAACTTAAGGCCAATTGGCCCAAGTCTGGAAAATAAAGCCCTAACTCATTCTCTCATAACTCCCACCATTACTACAACCACCAAGGAGAGTAAAGAGAGTAAAGAGAGAAGAAAGAGAGTGAAGCTGAGAGAGAAGGTGGACTATAGATCGAAGTGGGGCCCAAAAGGGGTCCCATCTTGCAAACCTCTCCCTCTCCCTCAAGGAAATTCCTCATCCACAACTGGAAGAACCCCTCTCCGTTGTTTGTGAATGTATATCTCTCATCTTTTTTGGAACCCCTCATGTTGAGGGAGGATTTGCATGAGATTCTAACATGCAAGTAAATTGTCTTAGGATTTCGGCCGATCGACACCGAGTTCGACGCTTCTAGGTCATTTCCTAAGATCTCATTGATCCATAGGTGCGGACTATTATCCTTAGGTGGCCTAGCACCAATTTTAGTATAAGTCTAATGATTTTGATTGCTTAGATGATGTATTTGGAGAATCTAGAGGATACCTAAGAAGGGCCTTACCTTTGATCCTCTCAATCAACATGGAATAGCTATGAGATGTTTGTTGTCTCTCACCTGATTGTGTATAAGTATGATGATTACATGTTCATGTCTTGTTTGATGCTTGTATAATGTTACCTTATAGCATATATGATTCATTAACTCTTGTACATTTTTGGTCCTACGAGATATATGAAATGCTTAGCTTTCTCACTAAACCACACAACACACATACGCCTTTATTTCATATTATCTCATAATATTGTTAGCTTTGCTTTGTAGGAAAAATCTGAATTGTATGTTGGGAAATATGAATGCATGATATTGCTTATGCTAGTTGGAAACCCCGATCGTTGGCGTGTTATGGATTACCATCAAAATCCTTGAGTTGGTCAGGAATCTGAGGAGAGTGAAGGTGGTCCTGTTGGTAGGGCCATCCTGAGGCTAAACCCGTGGATTGGGGCCGGTGCATGTAGGTGACAATAGTTAGACTACATGGGTCGCTCGTACCCGGTGTTGTCTGTCATGTACTCGCCTGGACTCGTACGGTTTAGTCTACTTACTGACCAACCTTGTTTGTTAACCTTGTCTGCTCACGTATGTATGGAACCTGAAACACCCTTCAACCATTGTAGCCCATTGATAACCAATTAAAGCTGATCCACCGACTCGTGAGCCGGGCATGGTGGAATGAGACACTGTGTCCGAGCTGTCGGCCTACGCTGGGGTGACGAGCCTCCCCGTTGTGACCGCGAGCGATCCCTCTTCTCAACACTCCCCATGTGCTTGAAGTCGGGGATGGAGAACCTGACGGGATCAAGGATCGCAGGGCCCTGACCTCACACGTTGAGGGGCCAAGGCATCGCAACTAATTGAGGGTACTGATAAGTGGGGTGTATCAGTTTTCCCAACCTGCTGGATGAATGGAAGTAACTAAGAACTCGGCTCACATTGTCATATCGCATCGCATAGTTAGGCTGGCCACTCGGTAGTCGAGATCGCAATGAGGGAGTGTTGGTCATACACAATCGTTAGATGAAGTTGCTTGAGGGAGTGTTATGGTGAGGTCATACATCATAGCATTATCAAGCATATGTATTAACAAGATTAGTCAAGGGTTTATGGATGTTTGTGTTTCATTAAGTTCATAACATAATTGATGTTTGTTACAACTTAAGACTAATAACACCCATTGAGTTGATCACTTACTCCCTCTGGGAAGGTGTTTTAAAAAACCAACCAGACTCTCCCATAAATGCAGGTGACGTAGAGTACGAGGAACCTAGCGATGCGGCTCTTGACGAGGAGGACGAGTTGTCGTACTTCCAGCTGTTGGGAGATCCTCCATCGACTTAGTAGACGGATTTTGGCTTGCTGAGTAATGGACTCAGCGCACTATTCTTTTGGACATATCATTTATTTTTGTAATTTTGTTGGGCAATGCCTTGTGCGACCCATTTATATTATTTTGGACTTGTATATACTTAGCCTCTTTCATTTCAGTAGACTAGTTGTGGTTGTGTTTCATGTTTCAAGTAATTCCATATTGCGCATTTAAACCTGATTAAACGCAAATTAGTAAAATCGGTTATAAGTGATACCCGAGAACTTGGGAGTCGAATGTATGCACGACCCCCAATTTTCAGGGCGTTACATCAAGCTTCAAGGTAAGCCTCATAAAATGTTTTTAGGTAAAAGATTTCAAGGGCTAAGGTTAATCGAGGGTCCGGGTTCATTGGACGGTTTAGATTAAGGAGTGGGTCTCACCATGATGATGACATGCATGGTGGATGAGTTCACATCCACAACTGTACGGTGAAGAAGTAGGAAGGAGAGAGGGAGTCGTGAAGGAGTCATGGGGTGACGTGCGTCAGCATGTCACTTTGTGTTTTTTTTTTTTTTTTTTGTTTTTTTTTTTTTTTTTTTTTAAATTTAAGAGAATGGGCTCCATAGGAATCACGTGACAAATCCACACCGTTCATTAGTTTTTCCAATCAAAGTTACGGCATGTGCTCGAAAATGAGGGTCATCCATTGTAACGTCCCGTCCAACCAACACAGTGTCCTGGGGCATCCACGTAGGATTTGTCGCAGGACCGTTCACTTAAGCCACTCGTGGTGGGATACCATAAATAAATTCATCCAAGATTAAACCAATTTAGTAGACCAGACTGGCCATGATAGGGCTTAGTGTGGGCCACCAAGCCAGATGGCTGTTTACACTTAAAAGACGGCGCGTGCAGGCCGTACAGTGACCGAGGATGGTCGAAAAAATTTAAAACTTGGTGTGGCCGTTGGTCTCACTGGGCTTGAAGGCCATCGTGGACCGCAGCCCCTGCGGACGCCCAGAAGTGGGATCTGGCATAGGCCCAATGCACCCCACCAATGCTAGAATTGAGATCTAGCACTTGTCAATGAAATTGAAATGTGAGACATTCCAGCCGTCGGATTTCTTCCGAATTTACGGTGACGATTTGATATATTTTTCAACGCCCATTCACCAATTCTGGGGCCCAATCGTGGCACGATGACCGTTGATCGCAAATCGGACCCGTGCGATCAAACCCTATATCCGATCGCTCCCAAATTTTGCACGGCCCTTCATCGGGCCATGGATCACCTAACCCATAAGTTTCATGGCCAGAGGACCACCATAACCATTCCAATCACCAAAATGGGCCCCACAGGGCCACTTAAAGGTCGAAAACGCCTTCTCAGATCATATATCCGTTCATCCGTTCGTCCTCAATTTTTACATGGACCCTAGTCGGGTCATGAGACACCTACACGCCAAATTTGGTGGCCTGAGGGGTGTTAGGGCCACCTTAACACCAATAAGGGTCCCATAGGTCTATTTTGGAAATTGTGGAAGCTTGGGGCCAAAAGACCCAAGTCTAGGGAATAAACCCTAGCCTTCTCTTGCATATTTCCTCCACTTCACTTTCTAGCATCCAAGATCTCCCTCGTAACTCCATTTTCCCCTCAACCCATCTCTCTTCCTCATAACTCCCTACAACCCCCAAATCTCTCCCTTATAAATCCTCCATTCTCCAACAACAACACCCCCATAAACCTCCACCACAACTACCGTCCCCAATGAGGGTAAAGAAGAGGAAGTGAGTGTGAAGGTGAGTGTGGTGGACCCTAAATCGAGTTGGGGCCCAAGAGAATCGACCCTTCAACACCTTATCCCTTCTCAAAAGGGAAAACTCTCCACCGCCACCCCAAAAATCATCCGTGGGCCATCTAGGTAAGATCCCTCACTCTTTTTCTCTTGAAATCCTTGTATTGAAGAAGAAATGGTATGGATTTCTCTCATGCTTGAATTGTTTTAGGGATTCCGACCGGCCAACCTCCAAAACCCTTACCTCTAGGTCGTTTCCAAGCCTCCAACGAATCCGAAGGTGCGGACTATTGTTCTTAGGTGGCCTAGCACCAATTATAATACTAGCTTAATGATTTTGGATGCTTGATTGGTACATTTGAAAGCCTAGAGAATCCTAGGAATTGTAGGTTCTTGAAATTGTATGGATGCACATGATGTTCTTCATAATGTTATTTGTTGATTCACATGATTTTCGTGAATGGATGATAATATGCTTATGTCGTGTCGTTCTTTCACATGTTATTGATCCATGTTGTGTATGCTTCCGTTACCCTTATGCATATGATGGCTTGAGATGGAGGAAGTGCGTAACTTCCTCACACACACCCACACACCTCACATGTACTATATTACTTGATTGCTTGCTAGGAACATCTAATTCGTATGACTGAGATGCATGGAGTAGGATGATGACATGTTAGTGACAGTCTGTATAGTCGGCTTGTTAAGGATGTCCCTCATTACATTGGGTTGGTCAGGAAACATGAGGAGAGCGAAGGCGGCTCCAAGGGTAGGACCGCCTCGAGGCTAAACCTGTGAGTTAGGCGGGTGTGTTCGGGTAGCTGTAGTTCGACTACATGGGTCTCTCATGCCCGAGGTCGCTCGTCCCACGCTCGCCTAGCTCGTGCGATCTAGCCTGCAATCTGATCAACCCTGTTTGTTAACCCTGTGTGCTCACCTATGTATGGAACCTGAACCACCCTGCAACTGTTGTAGCCCATCGAAAATTCACTTGAAATGGGTCCACAGTCTCGTGAGCCGGGCATGGTGGAATGAGACATTGTGTCCGAGCTGTCGACCTATGCTGGGGTACCGCGCCTCCCCGTAGTGACCGCAAGCAATCCCTTTTCTATCGGCACTCCTCATGTGCTTGGAGAAGGGAATGAGGACCCCGAAGGGATCACGGACCACGGGGACTCAGCCTCACGCGTTGATGGGGCCTTGGCCTCGCAATCAGCTTAGGGCATTGATACGCAGGGTGAATCAGAATCCCTAACCTGCTGGATGAATGAACTTAACTAATAACTCGGCTAACACGATCACATTGCATCGCACTAGTTAGAGTGGCGACTCGAAAGTCGAGGTTGCACTGAGGGAGTGTTGACATACGCGATCGTAGATGTAGTCGCTTGAGGGAGTGTTGTGGTGAGGGCATGCATCATATCATCGCATTTCATGCACATTTAATAAGAGTTATAGGTGTTGCTGATTAACTACTTTTCATTAAATTCCTACTATAATTGATGCCCGTTACAACTTAAGATTAATAGTTCACACTGAGTTGATCACTCACTCCCACTATGGGACGGTGTTTTAAAACACCAACCAGACGCTTCCATAGATGCAGGTGGCGATGATCAGGAGGAGCCTGGCAGTGCGGGTCTGGATGAGGAGGGGGAGTACTCCTACTTTCAGTTGATGGGTGGAGCTGCGTCGGATCCGTAGATGTGTCGATGGACTGCTGAGCTGAGAGCTCAGCCCTATTCTTTTGGACATGATATTATTTTTTTGTGATTTTGTTGGGTGACGCCATGTGCGATCCCTTATTCTTTTGGTCATGTATATATACATATATTGGATCCCTTCATTTCAGTGGTCTTGTATGATTATGCTTCATATCCCAGGAAACTCCAGACTGCGCAACTAAACCGGATTAATGCATATTAATGAAAACGGTGATAAGTGACACTCGGGAACTCGGGAGTTGAACGTTTGCACGACCCCCGATTTTCAGGGCGTTACATCCATAGCTATGTGGGCCACACCATATGTAACGGTGGAACCCACCGTTTAAAAAAAAAAAATGGAGTGTTACATCTTTACACAATCAAAGCTGAGTATATGACGGTGACAGAAGCGTCTAAAGAAGGTGTTTAGTTAAAAGGAATGATAAATCAGTTAGGGCTTCGGTAAGAGGTCGTGCTAGTTAATTGTGATAGTGAAAGAATGATTAATTTGGTGAAGAAATCTGTTAATCACTCACGTACTAAATATATCGATGTTTGTTATCATTTTATCTAACATGTGCTTGAGGAAGGAGGCGTGATTCTTGAAAAGATCCACACAAGCGTGAATCCAGCTGACATGCTTACAGAAGTGGTTCCTGTAGAGAAGTTCAAGTTATGTGCGACTTCTCTTGGTTTGGTAAAGAAAGAGTGAAGATGGAGTGTGCACGAGAAGCAATGATTATGAAAATATGATAGAGACAAAGTAAAGATAGATGATCGAGTACGACAACAGATCAAATGGAGTGTGAAGATTGTAGACATGGTAGAGATTGTTGTCTAATGTCTTAAATATCTTTATTATAGAGTTTATCAATGTCATTGATAGTCGAACATTCAATTCCATCGAGCATCTATTGATGCCATCAAAAGATGCTCAATCCCATTGAAAAAATCTGAAAAAAAATCTTGTTGAAGGGCAAAGGATAGGAGTTTTTCTAGGGTGGCGTTGATCATATATATCTTGTAACTTCATTTTTTTATAGTGCATTATCGTTTTGTGCTGTAATTTTTTTCCGCAAAAAGTTTTTCATGTAAATTCATATTAACCTTTGGTCGGATCTAGTTATGCGATTGTGATTACTTTGCTTGATTCTTCTAAGTGTGCTTCCGCGGGTCCCAATAATGTGGATCAAAATATGTGGTACTTACTTAAAAGTGAACAGGAGTGATGATTTGCGGACAATCACATAGATGGGCCATATGAGAGGATGCACGGCAATTGGAGCATTGTCATAGTCCAATCAGTGACCTGCAAATGGACATAACTTTGCAATTGGACGACCATGATAAGGTAATCCTTTCAATTCTAATCACACGCAAGTAAGCGGTCCCTGATAAACCCGAAAAAGCCCAAAATCATAGCTTATCAACGGACCATAAAACCTAGGCCCACTTACACGATTTGAAAACCGAGTATCCCATGTACATCATCTGACAGTTTTCCTTCCAACTCCTCCATAATGACTGGACTGGCAATACGGGGAAATCGTGAATTACCATATATATATTCAAGCTGCGTAGGGCCCACCATGATGTATGAGCTCCATCCACCCGTTCATTAGATGCATCCTTTAATGTTAAGCCAATGTCCCAAAATCCTGGATGATCCATAACTTATGTGGACCGCACCAAAGGAAACAATAACGTAGGCCTCAGGCATCAGGCATGATGAAACGTCTAATGTGCAATGTAAATGTAACCAACAACAGAAAACAGAAAATTAACCAAAAGGGAAAATGGAAGAGAGGACGCCCACCATACAAACTCCTGTATAAAATGTGGGACCCACCATTCTGTATGTTTATCATCCAACCCATTCATCAGGTGAGGCCCACAAGGAATAATCAACACACAGAAACGCAAACCAATCCATATTTTGTGGGCAAGAAGAAGTGAATATATAGACGGAAGGCAAGATCGGACATTGCTTCCTGTGGCGTGTCCCACCTGACTTTTAGACAGGAATGATTCTTGGGATATACGGTGCCCAAACAAGTCTCGCCGGATAAACTGATTGGAAGCTCATACACATCATTGGTGGGCCCCACACAGCTCGAAACGTGTGGTATACCATACATAAGAATGCGTCTGATCATTCCCCGCCTATTTTCGGGCCGCGGGTTGCGTCCTACCCTCGCCTGTCCCCATCTGGGAACGGGCAGGAGCTTTGAGTGGCTACCGTGATGTATGGATCTAATCCACACCGTCCATACATTTTTTCGTATCATTTTAGGGCATAATCCAAAATATTAGGTTGATCTAAGTCTCAAGTGGACTACACAATGGGGAATGAACTCTTACCGTTGAAAACTTCTTGAGGGCCACAGAAGATTTGGATGGAGCTGATATTTGTGTTTTCTCTTCATACAGGTATATGTAACTTTATGAATAGTTTGGATGGAAAATAAACATCACAGTGGGCCCTAGAAAAGTTTCAACGGTAAGAATCATTATCACCACTGCTTCCTGTGGTGTGGTCCAATCTTCCTCATTTTTGCGTTTATGCCCTGAAATGATACGAAAAAAATGGATGGACGGTGTGGATAATACCAATACATCACGGTGGCCACTCAAATCTCCGATTAACCGCCGGGATCTCTGGCGTAGATGGCTGGACCCACCCAATTAACTACTGGGATCTCTCACGTAGCATTCGATCTAGATCTTCAAAATCGGGATACATGATCCATCCACGGTGAGAAACGACAGACCAACCGCTCCGGATCACCGAACCATGGCCCTATTTTTTTCGAATTGAAAACCCATTTGTAATTGATTCTGTGGACCGCGTATCATTTATTTTATTGTCGTAGAATACAAAGGTGCACCGGTATACGCCACATGTTGCGTAGCGTGGGGGTAAAGACCATGGACCTTTCAGTAATCCCCAGAGCTACCCTAAATTATAGGAATAAAACTTTGATACTCTGGCAGAGTGTGATCGATGATACGCAGGCTCTGATAAGTTACTTAAATATGGCATACATGACATACAAGTAATTCAATCAATTCGTCCAAGGGGTATTAATTTAGATATATGATGAACCAAATATTACATGTATTTGATCGTCTACTATCAAATTGATAGAGATTTTTTGACGGTTAAAATGAAAAAGATCCAAGGGTCATATTTTAACGAGCAAGTGTCTACGAATCAAAGGTTAGGATCGTTCAGGCAATCTAATTTTTGGGGTGTAAGTTAGGGACAATGAATTGCATAATGCAGTCCGTCTAAGTTAGTCAACATATGCTACCTGTACTATTTCTATGTGCCTGCGTATCAAGCATCATACGTAGCCAGAGTATCAAAATAATTATCTAAAAACCTTTAACCACCACCGATCATGGGACCCACCTCCAGATTGAAAGTATGGTGAGCTATATTGTGATTGGATGACAGCAGCCTGCATTTATTGTGAGCTCCCACGAAAATTGGGACATCTATCGAGTGATCCTGACCGATCGTTTAGTGGACTCATTTTGGATGGATTATCTGACTGGCGATCTGTAAACGGAACCACCCAATCTGTAGCCATCAAATGGACGGTTGAAATAAAAATCGTCTGAGATCCAAATGTACAGGTGAGATAAGATGGTTAATACCGTTAGAACAGTGTTATTGAAGCGTTTATGATCCCTCTACAATGGGTCCCATGATTTGGACAATCGAGATTAGAACACGTGTATTTCCCATAGTAGAATGGATAGATTTCTGAGGCAGAAATCGCAACCGTCATTTCCAACTATATGGACAGTTCAGATCTCATACACAACTTCCTTACCGTACAATCTTTCCCCCACCAACATACCCCTTATCCAGGGCATCATACCATGAAAACAGTGGGCCCCACCATCAACATGGTCCTTCTTGAAAATCAGGCTAATCTGCTCACTTGGTGAGCCACAAACGTTTTGATTCAGATCTTCGGTTGTAAATTGATTCCAACATTGTGGCCCACCTGATGATCGGATTTTTATTGCAGGTGATCTTCATTGTCTTGCCTACCGTTTGCACGGCACTGATGCTCTTCACAACTACCATCTTGCCAGGAAATAAGGTACTGTACGCAAGCTGTGGTACTTCTATAAATACAGTACATGCCTACATATTGCTATTTGTGCCTAGACTGCGTTTGTTGAATCTGATGTCATATGAAAATGATCCGAACCGTTTATATGATGGGCCTTACGGTGGATGGGTACACCGTGAATGAAATCATGTTGCAATGATCACCACCGCACGTAAGACACACCTTCAGTGATCCAAGCCGTTTATCTAGTGTCCCCAGCCGATCTCGAGCTTGCCTTTCTTTCAATCATGTGCCACCTGCGGTGACTACATTTATCCGTTGTCACGTGATACTGCAATAAATAAAGAGAATACAACACATGGACAGTTTCCATGTGGATGACTCTGCCCGCTTTCATTATTTTACATCTTTTATTAAATGTTAGATGGAATATTATTAGCCATTGATATTGTATGGCCCCTAACTATGGTATAACCTTCTCTCTTCAGCACACGTGGATTGGTGATGTACCAATCAGGTCCATCCATCTTCTGGGCACTATGATGAATGGATCAAAATTCAAAAATCACGACTATGGAGAAATCCCATTCCTTACCTTCCTTAAATTTCCCCAAGTAAAGATATGGCCGTTGGATATAATTCCACCGATCATACCGCTAGGATCATACAATCCACGTGTCTTTTCACTCATTTGTGTTATATCCACTCCTTTCATCCGTTCCACCGGCTCATTTTAGGGTATGAGCTCAAAACATGAGTAAGATCCAGAGATCACGTCCGTTCCGCCGGCTCATTTTAGGGTATGAGCTCAAAACATGAGGAAGATCAGATCACGTGGATCACGCCACGGGAAACAATGGAGATTCAAAGTCCACCGTTAAAAAGTTTTTGAACGGCGGAGGAAATTTTGATCAAAGCTGATAGTTGCGCTTTTCCTTTCTCATGGTCGGAGTTTATTTATGAAAGGGTTGGATACAGATGGACGGTGTAGATGTCCTGTGGGATTAACTAGATGGACGGATAAGATTGGTACATTCATGATTATCCGGTCTGCTGTATTATCTCGCTAATTATTATTTTTTTTTAAACACTCACACACACTCACGCCGTAGGTGGCTTTCACCACCTATGGATATTCGAACCGTTGACCGGGTGTTGAAACTTCCCAGAGCCTACCACCCGAGCAAGAGCAAGGATTCTGTTATCTCTCTATTATCTTTGGCTTTGGTTGGGTAGGTTGGGGCGGAAGCAAATGGCGTGCGGCCCATACCGTCGGCCCACCTTGATGTATATATTCTACATCCACACCATCCATCCGTTTTTTTTTTTTTTACATACGTAGGGCATGAATCCAAAAATAAAGCGGATCCAAATATCAGGAAATATCAGGTGGACCTACTATAGGAAACAGTGGTGATTGGACACTCTACGGGCCCACTGTAATATTACAGTAATGTAATTTATTTTCCATACAACCTGTTGGTAAGGTCATACAAACTAGATGAATGGAGAAAAATACATATCAGCTTGATCCAAAACTTTTGAGGCCCATAAGAAGTTTTCAATGGTCAATCACCACTGTTTCCTATTGTATTGCCCACCTGATATTTGGATCCGCTTAATTTCTTGGTTCATCCCTAAAATGATTTAGAAAAATGGATGTACAGTGCCGATGTACAATAGTAACATCAAGGTGGGCCTCATATTAAGTGCCGCACCATCTAGGGTGAGGCTCAAACCGCACCTAATACTCTCCCCATCACTAGGATTTAAATGTGATATCATACAAAATTGCGCACGTATACTTTTGTCCTGTATTCTCAGGTATAAGATTAAAAGAAATACACATGTATTTTTATTCAGGTTCATATTCATTCCATATACAAATAATTAGAGTAATGTATATCAATTTAGCGTATCGAAAACAAAGTATAGATAACAAAACTAAAAAATGTAGGGCTAATATGAAAAGATAGAATTTTAAATGTGGCATACATTCACAAGAGAATTATACAAATCACAATAAATACAATATATATAGAAAATACAACTACTAAGTAGGAAAAAACTAGAGATCTACTGGGGTGCCCCGAGCGCACCATCAACTGATCATATTCTTGAGTCATTTGAATATGTCAAAGAGAAGGCATCAAATGCTAACATAGTGAAGAAATATCCCTAAGATTAAACTCGGGACATTTTAGTAATAAGAAAGTTTATGACAAATGCATATTTCTACATGTAATGCTCTTAAGCATATTAACTCTAGAGCATAACTACTAAGCAAGTTACACATGTTATCAACGCAATTATGCATACGTAATGATGATATAACAAAACAAACAGTTTCTTAATTTAGTTGTTAAGTGCATTAATGCTATGACGAAATGATGTATGATACTCACAATACAACACTCCCTCAATAAGCAACTTCAACGCTTATTTCACAGAATGTCAGCACTCTCTTAACAAGCTACTGCAACACCTTTCGCAATCACCTATCTTAGGATATGCATGATTAATCAAGTGATTATTAATATCAATTAATATAACAGGTTGGCGAAGCAAGGATACTGCAATTATATCACAAGTCTTTATCTAAATCATATGGCTTATTGCAGCATATGACGGCTCCTCACCAATGTCCCTTAATCCAAATTAAGGCATCACACATTATATTTCATAAATCAATAATTCCAAAGATACGGCTTGGTGCCCAATAGTATATAAATCAACATGGTAAGGGTTGTCACCCAATTACCGAGTATGAATAATTAATTCAAAGGTACAGACTTGTCACTCAAAATTAAATCAATATAGAAAAAATGGCTCGTCACCCAATTTTATTCACATCTGAATCGTTTGAAAGGTACTTTAACATGCAACCATTGGATGGATATTCGATGGGGGTCATTCGAACAACAATCTGACATCTCCATTAATGCTCACTAGTTAGTATGGGGAGGCTCGTCAACTCAGCATAAGCCAACAACTCGAACATGAACTCCTATACCACCATGATCAGCTTATGAGTATTTGTAGGATCGTAACACACTAATGGTTATGGGTAGATTTAAATCAATAGTAATAGTGGTATCACATATTCTATTGAATGTTATATAATTATCAGGCATAAGAATGATTGAGCCTTATATTAGACTGATGCGATTGACTATGGAGAACCCTGGGCAAACTGACATTGAGTGCAAGGCATCCTGTGTAGTTCCAACTACTGTCAATCGTTCGTATCTAACTTTGGTCGGCCGTATAAGTCTGGGATAACCACCCCAAAGTGAGTCATCTACTTATTTAAATAGTTTACGGAGCTTGGTCCACCACAACAATAATTCAGATTTAACAACTACACAAGTATAATATAATCATAACGAAATTTATTACCACACCAGGGTATACCAATGAACACATGTATAAATTAGTACAATCCAACCAACACCATATAATCCAATTTATATCAACACATAACAATTGAATACATATACAATTCAGTACAATTCAACTTACATCAACACAATCCAATTTATCAACATTTCTTAATATTCGATAACGAAGAGTTCTAATATTATAAATTTATATCACTCAAACATTTCATCGAGCATGTTATTAACCAAATAGCAAATATACACATTTAATCATTTAAAATGTCAAGTAGAAGCTCGAAAGAAGATCTTTACCTTATAATCGAAAATCATTTATTCGGATGAGGCCCTAGTATTGAAAATTTGGAGAAAATAATCCAAACCCTAATTCATTGACAATCTCACCATTAGTAACGTGAATTCTAACTTAATTAGATTTTAATAAATGGTTAAGGGTTTTACCTAACTTAATTCGAGCAAACCCCAACTCAATTCGATGAGTCGGGGCCCGAAATTGGCGTACAACAATATCCACACAGGACAACATCCAAATTTGACTTCCATGATATCATGAGCCGCTCCTAACCAATCGTCGAGATCCCAAGTCCTTGCATAGGCAAAACCCAAGAGTTAGGATTTTGGAAAAAAACCGATTCCTACATCCAATCAAGAGGGCTTATATAAGATTTATGTAATTTAACACCTACGGCTTGAAATTGGAAGGTAGGATACTTCAATTACCTCCAATTGTAAGTGAAAGTGGATTTGGCGGATGAAACGGTAGCTCTAAGGATTTTCGTCAAGAGGAATTCGGCGAAAGCAATACCAAGAACCCATTTCTCTCTCTTGCTCTTCATCTCCTCTTTCGCTTTTACTCTCTCTCTCTCTCTCTCTTTGTAACGCCCCGGTTTCTAAAGCCCGAGTACGAAACTCGCTTTAGAATCCCGGAAGTTTATAAGTCAGAGAACTAGAGGTAGTATAAATTCAGGGTGCGATAGTAAAATGAAGCATGAATAATCATATAAGCCCAAACATTTGACCCACCCAGCTGGGGGTCTTAGTTACAAAATTCATAAGCTCTTGAGACACTACTTAACTGAAATTAAATAATGAGGCTACTGATTTAACCCGAAATACGCCGCTGCCTCTTGCTACGATTCGGCATAACAATACCCTTCCTCAGGCTCTGAGATTACGCCATCAAGGCCGGCACTAGCATCTCCTACATCTGCCCTTGTATACTCTGTACGGTTGGGTAGTTGATGAATGAGTGGCCAGCTCAGTGTGAATTCCCCTCAAGATTACACATCGCCGCCTTAGCAAACATAGTTTAAAGAAAAATAAGGCAATAATCCAAAACAAGCAAGATGCTGTCTTATTAGAAGCATGGATGTATGAATGCACATCGATCTGGGGATACTCATCCAGTCGGACTTGGGCTCGTCACCCATGCAATCATCGACCTGGGAATGATCATCCAGTCGGAACAGTAAATCGATAGTCGGTGGTCTGGGAGCTAGCGAAATGATACCCCAATGATCCTAAGGGCACGTGCTATAGCATCCAGAATTAGCCGCCCGTCATCGCCAATATGCTATGAATGCATGATTAACCAACCCATTATTATTACAGTTACAATCAGCCAGTTTTAGTAACTCAATGGTCACTACGGGAGGCTCGTCACCCACGTAGGCCGACAGCTTGAGCATAGTGTCCCATGACCACCATCCTCGGCTCATGAAATTCTCCACCTTGGGATGTTTCAATAAGATCCCTTGACCAAAAATGACACTAGTTCAAGGGTCCTATTTTCCCACACGTTCCGTCTAATTACATCCTAAGTGTGGCTTGCGTATAATAATGGAATCCTCCACGTGTAGTGTTATCAGTTATATGAAAAGGCAATCATGTTAGCATGTGACAACTTATGATTTTAAATAGTGATAATAAAACATGCAAGGAGGCATCATGAAATTTAAATAATAACTATCGACGATGTATTACCAAGACATGTGAATAGTAATTATTTTTCAAGGATTAGCTAGCATGTGAGCCTATCATATAGTGTGAACATGGTATCACAAATTTGATATTTGCAATGAATACAACGACCTTAAATTAATGGTAGCAATCTAGTACAAACTATGTTTAGCTAGCTTAAAAATGAAAAGCCCAAGGGAAAAGTCATCACCTGAGGGTTCATAACTCCTTTCTTGATTTAGATTCCTACGATCAACCAGCGGTTCAACGTTGTGTGACTGATTTCCTAGGTTTGTTTCCAACCCAAGAGTTCATATTAGACAATATTTTCAAGACTATAGCTAATCGACATATTGAATTTGCGTGGAGGCAAGGAAGGGCTCATAAGTTAGGTTATTTGGGCCTGCTTTAGGGTGGCTAGGCCCTCCAGGTTTTCGTCCTAACTAATGGCCTAGACTGGGCCTTATATACATCAAGGTGGGCCTTAACGGATGGGCCTCAAATGCATCAAGATGGGCCTCATGGATGGGCCTCAAGTGAGAGCTTAGATTACACCAAAAATCATTTCAATAGTTGCAGGTGTAACATGTGTATCACTGTACACTATCATTCTATGGGGGCACATGGCTCACTAATGATGATCAACATTGTCCAAACATAGTCCATGTAAATCAGCACTGTCCAAACATTGGACATGTAAATCAACATTGTTCAAGCATTGTCCAGCACTGTCAGCACCTATCCAACTGTCGGACAACGTGTACAATACACGTACATTATGGCCAGGCCCACACAGATGGGCGGTGTGGATCAAAACATACATTACGGTGGTCCACAACACCATCCATATGACCAACACCTGTCCAAACATTGGACAGTGTGGATGCAATACATAGGTCACGGTGGATCTCACACGTGCAGCAGTGGGGCCCACGGCTGGACAGAGTGGATAAATACATCAAGGTGGGGCCCCATCTGCTGCCAAAACAGATGAACGGCTTAGATCAAAACACAAGCTCATGGTGGGTACCCACCGTCCATACCTGCTGGATGGTGCAGGTAAGACCCATACATTAAGGTGGGTCCACGCGTGTGGCCCACTAGTTGTCTATATATATATATATATATATATATATATATATATATATATATATAAAATACTATTTATTATTTAAATGACTTAAACATCTAGGGCCTGGGTATTCAATTCATACAGGGGTGTGGTCCCTACACGCTGCCATGGTGGGTCTCACGCATTTTTGAACATGGCATGGCCCACCTGCTTGAGACAATGTGGCCCACTAAGATCTGACGTGGGGCCCACACGTTGCTGCAGGGTTCGGCCCACTGTCTGAAGATGGTGCGGCCCATTGAGTTTGAAACTCAGGTGCGGCCCACCATACAAAGGCCATTTACAAGCCATATTCTGCTCTTTACAGAGGCCATTTACAGGCCATATTCGGCCTGAATAACGGCCCAGCTAGGCGACCGTTTTCTGGTGCCAACAAGTTGAGATTTCAGTCGTTCCCTTGTTGTTTTAAACTAAATACACAGCTGATACAGGTTGCGTTTTCAGCCTGGCTTCATACTGGAAAATCAGCGGATATCAGTCTGTTTTTTCAAGCTGAGAAACCTGCTGATATCAGGTCATTCTTCCCGCCATTTTCAAACTGAAAATCAGCCGTTTGCAAGCCATTTTTACGGTCTGATTTGCCTCTGCTTCAGACCTTTTAACGACCCAATAGGTGGCTCGTTTTCAGTTTGGTGCAAGGCGTGACTTCAGGCTGGATGTGCGGCCCATTCGGAGCATAAAAACATGGATGGAATCCGCATAAAAAGGAGGGACAGAGGGACCGCGGTTAGGCCGTTACCTGGCCTGCAAGGTGGCTGATGCTCCCACCAACACTCACTTTCCTTTCTTCCTTATTCTCTCTTTCTCTCACTCTCTATTCTTTCTGGTGTGGAATTCCTAAAACAACTGGGTCTTATTTATAGGCAGTGAGAGGTGCCACCAACGGTTGGGAAAAACCCACCATATGCAATGGTTAGGATTTAAGGATGGCCATGCATGGGGCTCATCCATGTTTGGGGATGGATTTATGGCATTCAGGGCTATCTAGAAGTACAATTTCTAGGCCTGATGGGGCCCATCTTAAGTTTGCAGTTGGGTGGGCTTTTGAGGAAGATGACCCACCCAACAATGGTGAATTTTTATCTGAGGGTCCTCAAAGCAATCTAGACCATTTGATCGGTCTGCATGGGTCCCATAAGTGGTGTGGGGGCCACTTTTTGGACCTCAGGCGATACTTGGCTCCATCTCATGAGAATCTTCCAATTTCTCCTCTCTAACTCATGAGATGAGAGAGCTGGTTACCTCATCTTGTACCACCCTGCTAGGAGGGCCAGGATGGTGCCACGTGGCCCCAACGGATGGTCCTAGTGATGCCAGCCTCCTGTTGCCAATAATGGGAAATCCCACTTTTTCTTCCTTAAGGCTTGCCCCTCCCCAGCTGGCTCGTGGGAGGCCTAAATCCTCTGGATAAAGAGAGTGGTGGCTTGCAAGGGAAGCCACCAGATCGTCCTCTCCCTCGGATCTTGGCCACACATGAAAGGAATGGCCGCTCCAGGCCCATCTCCTTCGTCCCTATGCATGGGTTCAAACCCCTATACGGTATTGATCAATGGACCCTCACGAGTGAAATGGACGGTTCGGATCGTCCGGAAAGTTCCCCAGATGGCCCGCTTTGGGGCTTGAAGCTTAACAGTTTCAAATTTTGAAATAAGCAGGAGGAATCCGCTCTTTTGCAAAGAAGTGTCGTCAACGGCGTGTTGACCGTATGGCTTAGTCCAGTGCACGTCATGCACACTACACGTAAGGTGCACACGCACCATGTGTGGCCCTATTTGTGATGGTGGTGACTCATCCACTCCGTTCAACCACTTCATGGGTCCCGTTAGGGTGTCCTGGGACACTTTAGACCGTTGATGAGGTCCAGGTGGGACGTTGTACACCTTTTGGGGCCATATTTAGCCCACATGTCACAATCCGATGGTCAGTTGGGTCTGAAAGTTGGTTTCAACGGTTAAACAGGTTCCAGAGTACACTAATCGTTCAGTTGGCCATAAATAAATCCTTAAGAGTTGCTAGTGGGCGCATTGTCCTATATGACTTGAAAATTTTACGTATAAGCCGTCTTATCTTAAAGTTTTTGTTGAGTTTTTACCTTTCTGACCGGTGTCGGGTTCAACTCGGCTCCTACGGTCCCCGATGGATGTCTTTACTGGCAACAGGAAGTCCCCACCTACACGTGTAAAGTTTAAGTCACCTTGTTAATTGATCTCATTTTTCCATAAATGTAGTTCTAAGAGGTATCACCCGTGTACCAGAGGTACGAGGTGTTATACTCTCCTTCTCTCTTTCTCTCATTTGCTAGGAAAAATTCATATGAGGAGAGGGGGAGTGAAATAAATGGGTATTTATAGTGCCAGATATGTTGCAAATAGCCCTAATGTATAAGTACTTACTATTATACCTCTAAGGGAAATTATTTTTAGCTTTTAGGGCCCACTAGAGGGTGTGCGAGTTAATTTATACCATAGGATAGTTGTCCCTTATGGGATCTACGTAAGAATTTCATCGCCCCACAAATCGGGCACACTGATCAACAATTATGATCAAAAGTCAATTCAATGGTTATTAATCATCGATCAAGGTTGCAGTTATATGCATGTGTGTAGGAAAATACTCTAGATTAACATCCTAAGTTTTGTTGTGATCTAACGACCCAAAAGTCACAACTTTGAAAAAGATCGAATGCGGATAATTAATTTAAGTTCCTACTGATTTCTGCATGCCAACTCGGCTCAACGTCAACGATGGACGTCAAGCCCAACAAGCCAAACGTCTTTCTATAGTTTTGGATTTAGCAGACCACTGACGGGTGATCTAGAGCTAGTTCAATTAATTTGGGTATTTCTGGAATAGGTTTAGCAATGAGATTTCTCGTATAGGGCGATTAGGGTTTGGATTAGCTAAACTCATAGCGTGTGGCCTATTCGTGGTTAACAGAAACGATGAAAGAAATCTTAACCAAGAGTCTTAATTCGAATAAATCAAAAAAATTTCAAAATAATAAGATACATTAATAATAGAAATCTTAATTTAATCTCACAGGATGATTCCTGACATGATTAGAAGCAATTCCTAAGAATACACTGAATACTAAAACTCTAAGATGAAAGAAATACGTCTGGCCCATCGATGATATGCAGTTGAATGAATTTTCAGTTTCAATGGGTCTATTACTTGTAATGTTTTGGCATTTTTAGTTATTGAATTATTTTAATAATTTTTTTGGTAATTTTTCATCAATTCTACTTTTGCCCCACCAAATTTCATTTTATTTTGAGTTCAAGAAAAATTCTCAAAAATCTAGAAGTATTAGCTTTCGGAAACCAATGACTTTCTTTATAGTTTATAAAACGTCCTAAAATCAACCTCCTTTAATTTTGATTTTATTTATCTAGGTTGTTAAGCCCAGGGCGGCCGTAGCAGATCTGTGCCTATGATCCATGATTAATATTAGAGTTTACCACCCAGACGATAACTCCCCAATCAATGTGAGGCTAACACTGGCCCAGTCGATCACTCTGGACCCGGATGACACAGCCCAAACGCACAGGGTTAGGCCGTTCATCGATGGGTGAAGGGCGCCCACAAGTGATGTAAGGGTCGTCACCGAAACACAATTGTGGAACGGTTACAACATCATTACAGTTTAACGTACTAGGCTCATAACCTTATTGGTTGCTCATTAGTCACTACGGGGAGGCTCATCACCCCAGCGTAGGTTAACAGCACGGACACAGTGTCCCATACCACCATGCCTGACTCCTGAGACTCGGGGATCATATCACTAACAGTTATCAGTAGTAGGGGTGTACACGAACCGGGCTAGCCCGGTTAACTCGCTCGACTCGGCCCGAAAGGGCTCGACTCGACCTGACTCGAAACTGAGTTCGGGTCGGGACGGGCCATTTTCTTCAGCCCGAAATTGAGTTCGGGTCGAGTTCGAATAGGTCCAAGTTCGGCCCGACTCGGTCCAAAACCCGACTCGACTCGTCCCGACTCGCCCTTTAGGGTATATATACTCTGTTGCATGAGAAATACGAGATCCAAACCATAACTTAAGAACGGACCACTATATTGATAATCTAGCTCAAAACACGAGCATTATTGTACACGTATGTGCGCTTTGCAAAGCTCCAAGGATAGGGATAGTGATAGCCGTGATCACCCATTCAAAGTATCTTTCATACATGGGCACATATGGATGCATTCCCCGAAATGGATGGTTCAAATAATCTAACCACTCAGCATGTGGGCCCCTAAGGGCGAAGATACAGGCTGGATCATGAGTGGCGACAAAGTCAAAATGAACTCACCTAGAAATATATAACAGTAGTTATCAATTGGCACACCCAAACATATCTCTCTTTTCTTAATTTTCTTAAAACCCACGGATTCATCATCAGGCCCACCTCTTCCAAATCCTCTAACCAGATCCGAATGGGTGATCTGCATCTGCTACTCCATGTGTGGTGCCATGCTAATCATCATAACTACTGCCATTGCTGCCACGGCCAACCCCAACGTTGAGATCATCATGGCGGAGACTGTTAGCATTCTCTTCATCGCAGTTGCATGTGTGATCTTCTTCCTCTATATGGCCCCAACAAAGGAACCCTAACTTCGTTATCTTTATTAGGACTCCATCACAACAGACTTCCTTCGTTATATGGACACTCAGTCCCACCATCCGCATCAGTTAATAAACACACACCAAGAACCCGATGTTGCACGCGGCCTGCCAAGTATGAGTACCCATAAGTGGTGAAATTCCACTACTGTGTGAGTGTGCAGCGTCTGCCAACCCTAACGCCGAGATCATGCAACAGGGTATATATACCCTAAAGGACGACTCGGCCCGACTCGTGGCCCGAACTCGCCTGATTGTTGACGGGCCGGGTTCGGGTTGGACATGTTGGCCCGGTGACCGGGCTGGGCCAGGTTCAGGCTAAGTGTGGATGGTGACTGGGTTGGGTCGGGTTGAACCCAGTTCGACTCGGATGACTCGTGTACACCCCTAATCAGTAGGCCTCTCCAGGGTATGGGGGTGCTTCGGATTCAAGCAGACGTAAACATACATGGTGGACACACATGATTGGTCAGCTAGTAGACTAGTTTGGTGGACTCAGTGAACCTTGGTGCAACCGGCACTGGGTGCAAGCATCTTGTGTAGTCTAACTACTGTCGGTTGCCCGCGTTCAGCACGGGTCAATCAGACGAGTCCGGGGTGGCCGACTCAATTATGTCTGCCATTGTAAATTTTGTTGACCAACCCAATTAACCAAATAGTCACAATTAATCAATATACTAATAAATTAATTATCGCAGCTATAAGAAAGTGTACAAACATCAAATTAGGAAAATTCTACTTTATTTGGGCATTTTATCGAAGATGCAGGCGAATAATAGGAAGCACGAGCAACAAATCTAGTGGTTTCAACTTATTCTAGCATCCAATCGAATATATAGGCTTCATTACACATGGATAGAAAATCATGGAAAGTAAACGGGTCATACGAGTACGCACAGGTTATCATGCATTCATCCATTTATAACAAAAATAATTAATCATTACATGGGGTTCGATAAACAGCAACCTCTGATGGAGGTATACATATAATATATAATATGTATTATATATATACATATATATATATACATATTATAATTATGTTATTATAATATAATATAATATAATATGTATTATATATATCTGCTCCATGGCTGAGGTGGGCCACACGTGTGGACCCACCTCTGATGGAGGTATTTCACCTCTGCTGTCCATCGTCCATTGCTGGATGGTGGGACAGGTGATGTATGTGCCTTAAATCCTGGCCGTACGTCCATCTGGACGAGGCCCACATGGCACATGTGAATTATCCACATCGTCCATCTGAGATAGATTCAAATATTAGGTGGAGCACACCACTGTCCATTGCTTGGACGTGGGGTCCACATGGTGTGCGTGTTTTATTCACACCGTCCACCACATGGACCCACCTGAATGTGTGTGATTTATCCACACCACCAAGAATGTGGCAGATTCAATCTCTGATGGGCCACGCTCGTGGGACCCACCTTGATGTATTTATTCTATCTCCTCACTGTTTGTCCCTTGCTGGGACGTGGGACTAACCCACAAGTGCTTCACGTGTGGAGTGGGCCCCTATCTTGATAATATGTTGTATATCGCTGTCCACTGCTGGTGAGGCCCACCTGTTGTATGGGGTCTATGGTGAAGTATAAGAGGCCCTATGAGGCCTAATATGTTGTACATGAGACCCGTTGGTGTGGCCCACTTGATGTATATGAGGCCCATTGGTGCGACCCATTAATGCGGCCGGCCTTATTGAGGCCCATTGGTACGACCCATTGATGCGACCCACTTGACGTTTATGAGGCCCATTGGTGCGACCCGTTGATGCAGCCCACTTGATGTTTATGAGGCCCATTGGTGAGACCCGTTGGTGCGGCCCACTTGATGTATATGAGGCCCATTGGTGTGACCCATTGATGCGGCCCACTTGACGTTTATGAGGCCCATTGGTGCGACCCGTTGATGCGGCCCACTTGATGTTTATGAGGCCCATTGGTGCGACCCATTGATGCGGCTCACTTGACGTTTATAAGGCCCATTGATGCGACCTATTGATGTGACCCACTTGATGTTTATGAGGCCCATTGGTGTGACCCGTTGATGCGACCCACTTGACATTTACGAAGCCCATTGGTGATGTATATTAGGCCCTTGTGTGAGGCCATGGGCCCACTATATGTTACGCTTTATGTGGGCCACTCCTTGGGAGCAATGCTGATTAAATATCCACATTGATGGACAATGATGTTTAAATGTCTAGATTGTGACCTTCCCTTAGGCCCTTTGTTAGGTCGATTATTGAGACCGGTTATCAATATCGATTATGAGTATGTGACAGCACAGCATCATGATACATGTCCATACGCATCATCTACATATTTGTTATGAGATGTGGTTGACCATTGCATATGTCATTGAGCAGGTTGTTATGAGGCTCCCTGATAAGTGTAGATTGTTTCACATAAGCGTACGGTATGTGCAGGATTGATGCATGATTAGATTGTGTGACTCATGTATCTTGTATTTTCTGATTGTAATTACTGTATACCCTAACGACATTAGGGATGTGGCCTCCACAGGCATGTCGTGAATAGTCAGATGGGACACCGAAAATGTTTGGTTCGAGCATCTGGAAACTTTGGATGTCCATGGGTGAAAGTCTCTAAACCTCCGTGGCCAGGAGACGCCCCAACGTCTAGACCGAGTGGATATATATGAGCGCATGAGGGAAGTATATGAGTAGGCCGCGTCTCTCACTTTATCGTGGTCGGTTGGGAGGGGGTATGACCTTACCCACCTGAGTGGGGGGCAATATCTAGGTTGAGTTTGACCAGCTTGAGGAATGGGTTCGTTATCGACGAGCCAGACCCGATATTAGCAGGTAGATAGTGAGGTCTCTTCCACTTACCTAGATGTGAGCTCGGATAAGTGCGACAAGCTGGCGTGAAGTGTAATAGACCCTGGTGATGATCCCAAAGATGTACGGTACTGATATATGTAGTTATTGAGCAGGAGTTGCATACTCATTTATTCACTATCCCACTCGGGCTGGTGGTGCACAACTATTTGTTACGTGTACCTTTGCAATGGCGAGGATTTCGGTTGGGGCGCACGACTAACCTGAGATCAGGAGTTTACCACATTGAGTCCGACTATTCAAATTAGGTATGGGACTGGTTTGGATGGAAGTCCCTTGTGGTGGACCCCGTAGCCTGCGATACTACGTACTATCATCCCGACTTCACACTCCAGCTTGGTTATTTCATTCGCAGCACATATTACATTGCATCCTCAGCACATTTGGTTTACTGAGCTTCTGTATTGCATAACCTAACTAAGGTTGACGATATTCGTGGACTCGATATTTGATATTTGACTTTCTATGACTCCGCATTACATAACTGATCTACATTGCTTCCTTAGTTTATGATATTGGCTAGGGCTATACATCGAGTCGAGTCGAGTCGAGGTGGGCCGAGCTCGGCTTGACTCATCCATGCGATACTCAAGTTCGAGCTCGAGCTCGCCCTCGAACTCAACATTGAAGCTTGGCTTGTTTACCAAAGCTTTCGAGTCGAGTTCGAGTTGAGCTAGTGGTTCGAGTCGAGTCAAGTTTATCTCGAGTCGAGTCGAGTTTACCTTGGTAGGGTAAGGGAAAGAAAAAGAGGGACTGGGGACGGGTAAGGTCGGGTAGGGTTTTTTAGTAAAAATTTTTAAGTTTTAACTTCTTTTTTTAAACTCATATATATATATATATATTATATTTAATATTAATATAATATATATATATATAATATTATTAAAATATATTACTCGAGCCGAGTCGAGCTCGAGCTCGAGGTTCGAGTCAAGTCGAGTTGAGTCGAGTCGAGTTGAAATACACCATGGTCGAACTTGGCTTGAACTCAACTCGAGCTTTAGTAAACAAGCTTGACTCGCCTTGAGTAGGCCTTTCAAGCCGAGTCAATCCGAGCTGAGTCGAGCCGAGTCAAGCGAGCTTTTCGAGCTAGCTTGACTTGTGTACAGCCCTAATATTCGCTTATTATGTTTTTGCATCGCATAGCCTTGATACGGCCAATGGCATTAACGGACTTACCAGTATGTTTTCGCTTACTCTGATATCGTATGATTTATGACATTGTATTGCATACTTGGCACTTACCTTGAGCACACACTTTCACCACCCTCTAAGCTTTCTATAAGTTATGCACGATAGATCAGTGCAGGTGGCGTTAGGTCGCAACAACATTGAGCTTGGAGCGTGCAGCTGTCCTCTTAAGCTTTGATTTTCGATATATGTATATTTCCCTTTCAACACTGTATTCAAATGTTTATATTAGTGGATATTAGATGATGATGTTGCCTTTGTGATTTGGGTAAACTTGTGGTTATGCTTCTTACGAGATAAATGTACATTGGAAAATCCTCCTTGTAGGATCCCAGTATCGGAATCTGACATATAGGCGCTGGGAGCCGAGAATGGGGTACTACGAAAGCTGTCGGCACCGGATTCGGTGATCGAAAATTTTGTGAGCCCGATTTCCAAGTTTGGGGCGTGGCAAACACAATGTCTCATACCACCATGCCCGACTCCTGAGACTCGTGGATCATATCACTAACATTTATCAGTAGGCCTCTCCAGGGTATAGGGGTGCTTCGGATTCAAGCAGACATAAACATACATGGTGGACACACATTGTTGGTCAGCTTGTAGACTAGTTCGGTGGACTCGACGAACCTTGGCGCAACAGGCACTGGGTGCAAGCATCTTATGTAGTCTAACTACTGTCGGTTATCCGCGTTCAACCCGGGTCAATCGGATGAGTCTAGGGTTTGCTGACCAATTATGTCTGCCCTTGTAAATTTATGGTTTGCTGACCAACCCAATTAACCAAATAGTCGTAATTAATCAATATACTAATAAATTAATTATCGCAGCTATAAGAAAGTATACAAACATCAAATCAGGAAAATTCTACTTTATTTGAGCATTTTATCGAAGATGCAACCGAATAATAGGAAGCATGAGCAACAAATCTAGCAGTTTCAACTTATTCTAGCATCCAATCGAATATATAGGCTTCATTACACATGGATAGCAAATCATGGAAAGTAAACGGGTCATATGAGTACGCACAGGTTATCATGCATTCATCCATTCATAATAGAAATAATTAATCATTACATGGGGTTTGATAAACGGCAACCTAAGGGTAATAGTCTGCACCTAAAAATGGTTTGTTGAATTTCTAGCGTCACTCCTAGGATCTGGGTCTGTAGATCGTCTTGTTGGTGCCCTGCACCATTGTGGTGAGCTCGCAAGGGTACATGCAATCGGCCTTCAAGGTTCAAATCTCAATAAAATACTCAATAGTTACCTCTACTTGTCACCGGGATAATTTTGGTGGTGCGGCACCATCCCAGCTACTTTGCGGGCTAGCGGTGGTAGCGAGTTCTTCGATCAGCCCCTCCTTCTCACACCTCCTTTCCCTTCTTTTCCTCTCTCTCTCTCTCTCTCTCTCTCTCTCTCTCTCTCTCTCTCCCCTTTGCTACAGCTGAAATTTTGCATGGGAGTGAGTGAGTGAGATTTGGGGCTATTTATAGTGCTTGGAATGTGCACACATAACCCCGGTGCTCCTTTTTTCCATTTTGTCCTGGGGGAGTGTGTTTATGACTTACAGGGCCTCAACAGAAGCCTGCAGGCTCATTTGCACTAGAGGGTTGGTGTCCCACCATGGGATCTATGTTACATCACAATTTGACGGCAATCGGATGCTTTGATAAACCGTGAGGACCCCACTTACATTAGACGGTCGTTGGTGATCGATCGGGGCCCCGACTATACGAATATAAGCAGGGTAATATGTAACGTCCTAGATTTTCGCTATTTTGAATTTCTAAAAAAATTCTTAAAATTTTTCAATATAACTATCCTACGTTGTCACTTACTGACCATTGATGCTCGATGTGAGCCCATACAAGAGTGGTATTAGTAAAGAACTGCACAAATTTTATTAATCAACCGTAGGAAGCCAACGAATCTGCCTGATCACTTAAACATCAAGTCTAGCCTCGTGAATTGTTCACATAGGACCCAAATCTGGCCGACCTATCACTGATTAATTAAGACAACCACAACTAAACTAAAGATCCACCCAAAGCCGAGACAACTAGGGATCAGATCGTAATTAACAAACCAAAGTGACCCAATTATCCATTTAGCCTACGAACCAATGATTTAAGGTGATTATGACCGAATCGCCATTTCCGCTAGTTACAAATCGGATACACTATGAACTTAGTTAATCCAAATCCTAATCATTGCGCACAAGAAATCTTGATACCTAATTCATTTAAAAATGCCCTGATCCAAATGAGATCTAGACTGCTCGTTAGTGGGCCACTAGTTCCAAAACTATAGAATAATTTTCTTCTCACTGGGCATGATGCCTATCGTGGGTGGGGAATCAAGAAAGTGCCTAGAACTGCTCAACTTGGGCTAAAAGCCAAGTGCTGCGAATTTCCAAGGCTGAGATCTGAAAACTTAAGTAAAATAGACCCCTCACTATTTTGCTAAGTTGCAACTTTCTGACTGTTAGATTTCGACCAAACTGGAGGTACGAGCCAAGGATATTTTTCGGCCCGTATCCGTATAGCCGTGTCCCCGATCGATCACCAACGACCGTCCATCGCAAATTAGGTCCCCACGGTTGACTGAAGCATCCGATCTCCACTCTATTTTGACCAATCATGGATCCCAAGATGGGGCACCTGTCCCTTGGCGCAGATGAACCAGCGGGCCCCCGAATGGGCCTTGTGGGCCAAAAGCAGTCCACTATGGGCAAGTATAATGGAAAAGAGGCCCACATGGCCATTTGGACAAAAAAAATTTGGACTATATAAAGCTAAAAAATTCACTCCCTCACTCTCATACGAAATTCCAATTACAAGGGAGAGAGGGAGTGGGGAGAAGTGAAGGAAGAAGCTCTTTGGGGAGCTGCTTTGGAGGATTTCCCCGCTGCCACTGCCCACGTCGGATCTCACAACCCCACCTCGCCATAAAGGATAGCCCAGAGGTAAGATAGAGGTAATCCTCTAGCCCTTTTCATGATTTGAATCTTAAAGGCGGTTTGTATGTGCCCTTACGAGCTAACCCCATCGGCGCAGGGCTTCGACACGTCAATTTACGGGCCCCAAATCTTAGGAGTGGCGATAGGAATGTGATTGACTACCCCTAGGTGCGGACCATTATTCTTAGGTTTCCATTTATTGAACCCCATGTCACGATTAATGATTGTGTAGTGAATAGATGATTGCATGCTCGTATGACCCTTCTCCTCACATAAATTGCTAATCATGTGTAATGTTGCTCGAACGCTCAATTGGATGCTAGAATAAGTTGAAATTACAAAATTTGTTGCTCATGCTTCCTATTACTCACATGCTTATGCACTCAATATACCTTACCTCACATGAATTGCTATGTTAGTTGTAACGCGGCCCGCATGTTTGATAAAATGCCCAATAGAATAGAATTTCCTGATTTGTTGCTTATATCCGTTCATATAGATACATAGTTGATTTATTAATGTTATTGATTGACTGCGACTATTTAGTTAATCGAGTTGGCCGGCAAATCATAAATTTACAAGGGCAACCCTATTTGGGTTGGCTGCCCCAGACTAGTTTGATTAATCTGGGCCGAACACGAATAACCGACAGTAGTCAGATTACATGGGATACTTGCACCCAATGTCGGTTATGCCAGAGTTAGCCCGAGTCAAGCGAATTAGCCTAATAGCCGACCAACCGTGTGTGCCCACCATATATGTTCATGTCTGTTTGAATCTAGAGCACCCTCATACCCTGGAAAAGTCTACTAATAACCGTTAGTGATACGATCCTCAAGTCTCGGAAGCTGGACATGGTGATATGGGACACTGTGTCCGTGCTGTCGGCCTACAGTAAGGTGAAGAGCCTCCCCTTAGTGACCAGTGAGCACAAGAGGTAATCGATCCATGTTCGAACGACCCCCATCAAATTAACTGACCGATGGTTCCATGCCAGAGTACTGTTCAAACGACCCGGGCATGAATGGAATTGGGTGACGAGCCCTTTTCCTTGTGGTGATTTGGTTATGCGACAAGTCTGCACCTCGGAATTGAGTGATCATACTCAGTATTTGGGTGACGACTCATACTGAATTGATCCTTATACCTTTGGGTATATGCCTTATCTTTGGAATAAGTGATTTGTGAGATAAATGGGTGATACCTAAATTTGGATCGTGGATTACAAGCTCAGATCCGCTACGGCCGCCCTGAGCCAAGTGATTTGGATAAGGCCATTAATTAAATAGAGGTGTTTCAGCTTCCCTGATCTTACTAGATGATGGACTTAATTAAATACTCGGCTAATATTAACATTCATAGCATTGCATTAGCATAGGTTGGTGACTCGACAGTTGAGATTGCATTGAGGGAGTATTGATCATATGCAAATGTATAGATGGAGTCGCTTGAGGGAGTGTTGGATGGCGAGGGCATGCATCATATCATAATATCATACATGTGCATTAACAAGAATGTCTAGGGATTATATGCTTAAGTTATTTTTCATTAACTTATAGTTAATGGAACCACTGAGTTGATCACTCACTCCCACTCTGGGACGGTGTTTTAAAACACCAACCAGACACTTTTGTAGATGCAGGTACTATGGAGTCTGATGCATTGGAAGAGGCTCACACAGACTCGAAGGAGTCCTCGTACTTCCAGTTGCTAGGTGGGCCAATGTAGGACACTCTCAGGACGTTAATGAGATTTTAGAGTCGATATATTTTGTATTTTTGAAACTGTATATTTTGCTCAGTTGTAGTCCCTTACTCTGGATAAACACATTTTACTTATTAGATGATTTACTTGCGTTAAAATTTACGTTTATTCCAGAGTATATCGCATAGTCTATTTTAATTATAGGAATTGCTCAAATGCTAGGTAAAACGAACTATAGAACCTCGCTTCCGGAAAGCATAAGTGACACTCAGGATATCGGGAGTTGAGTATCTACTCGGCCTCCAAAATTCAGAGTGTTATATAATATCTTTAATCAGTACCCCGATTTTAGCCATGAATCGACGGTTCGAAATTCGCAACTTCGTGAAAGAACAAGGTGACTAGTTTCACTTAAGTTCCAGATTTCAGTTTAGGAGATTTGCATGTTTCAAGCACTTGACTTTCGGCCCAAGTGGTGCAGTTCTAAGAACTTTCTTAGTTCGCCACTTATGATGGGCGTCAAGCCCAGTGAGACGGACATTATTCTATAGTTTCGGAACTAGTGGTCCACTAATGAGCAGTCTAGAGCTCGTTCAAAAAATCAACGCATTTCTTAAATGAATTAGGTATTAAGATTTCTTATGCACAATGATTATGATTTATATTAGCTAAGTTCATAGTGTGGCCTATTTGCAATTAGTAAAAATGACGATTCGGTCAGAATCACTCTAAACCGTTGGTTCGTAGGCTAAATGGATAATTGGGTCACTTTGGTTTGTTAATTACGATCCGACCCCTAGTTGTCTCGGCTTTGGGCAGATCTTTAGTTTAGTTGTAGTTATCTTAATTAGTCCGTGATAGGCTGGATAGATTTGGGCCCTATGTGAACAATTCACGAGGCTACATTTGAGGTTTAAGTGATCAGGCGGATTCTTGGCTTCCTATGGTTGATTAATCAAATTTGTGCGGTTCTTTACTGGTACCACCCACGTATAGACTCACATCGAGCGTCAATTAAGTTAGTTATAACGAAAATTTTTGAAAAAAAAAATTCAAAATTCAAAATAGCAAAATCCAGAACATTACAACCATGCTCCTCACAATGGTACCATTGGGTTATGTTCAGGTTGTCTAAACTTCATACTTCCACTAGGTCACGCGGTTTTGGTGGACCCAAAATCACTTCTTATAGTCCAAAACACACGCGAATATATACAAAGGTATGCACTCAAGTTTTTTTTTTTAAAAAAATCAAATTTAACCTCAGGGACATCAAATTTCTAAGTTATAAAAAATTTGGGCATTATACCTCATTAGGTTACACGCAACACATGGCCATCAAAAAAGGAATCCTACCACTCACCATGCCTGTAAAATTTTAATGGCCGCGATTCAACGAAGGCCCCACTTTGAAGTGCCGAACACAAGTAAAATATCTGAAGCTATGGTGCACGCGTGTTAGAGATCAGGGCCATTCATCATCACACTTGAACGTGCCATTTACCGATCATAGGTTATTGCACTCATCTAGTGAGCCACACGTGTATGTTGAATTTAGATCATTGGAAATGCCCAATCAAAGAATAAACTTGTATTTTGTCCCTAACGTGTTATCAATGGACATGTTCTCGAGGCATTAAGTTCTATGGAGCTGACTGGGATGTATATGCGTCATCCAATCCATCCATCAATTTCAATGGCTCATCCTTAGTTTGTGAGCCAAAAAGGAGGCGGATCTAAAATCTAAGTGGCCCACATAGTAGGAAACAATGGGGATGGAAGCACGCATCAACTTTCCTCAGGCCCACTCTGATGTTTATATGCCTCAAATCCGTTCATAAGATTATTCCCATCAAATGGAAATACCATCCGGATTAAAACTTCTATAGGCTCTGGAAAGGCATCACCTGTTGAGTCACTAGATTATGTGAGGCTCACATTGATGTGTGTATTTTTATTTATGTCGTCTATCTATTTTGCCAATTCATTTCGGTGCAAATGGGGTAGATTTAAAGCCTAACCCGTTGGGGAGGGTGGATTTGGAACCCCCTAGATTTGATATCCTCCTATTGTGTTTGGCACCCTGGTTTCGAAATCAACTGTAGTCCAAAAGTAGCTATGCATGTTACGCTAACATTTATAATGTTTGACACAATGGTTGTAATAAGCCCGCTGAAAAATATCCTTAGCCCCAAAATGATGAAATTCCAAGTCTTGGATGGGACACAAGCACAAGATCATGTCTGAGTGACTAACCAACGAGTCTTAACTGTTGATTTAAATTGACAATGTTTGAACCACGTTGATCATCATATTAAAGTAATTATAGTGATGCAATTGATATTCTAGTTGCTTTGGGATATCATTAGTGGGCCATTTGCCCAATAGTTTAATACTCTAATGACACATATATTACACATGCAACTCTTAGAAGGATGGTAAATGTAAAACAAGTCCTCACTGTGGATTTCAAACACCCTCTTTAAGGGGATTTGAAATCCCCAGTTACTTTTTGGTGCCAAACAAATTCATGGTGCTAAACGACCCCTAAATGAATCACGACACAAGAAATAGTGGAAATTAAATAATTATTGTTACGGGTAAAATTGAATTGGTCCACTGCACGGGAAGTATAATTAATTATAAGATAAATGACTCGAAGCTGACCCAACTAGAGTATTATGACGAGCTTCTCGAGTTAATAAGGCACAAAGTTCAGAAGATATAGTAACTGCCTCCCCGGATGAAGAGATGAGCCTCGACCCGACCTTGAGTTAAGTTGCTTAAGGGCAGAGCTTGGTGGGGGGAATCATCTCCCGAGTTAACCAGATCAACCACAGCCAAAGGCGGGATGAGGAACTCAGAGAATTCTGCCTCAAATCAAGAAAGGAAAGATTCGGTACGATCCTACCCAATGATCATGCCGATCAAGTTGGGCTCAATGATATTTTCGAAGGTAAATTCTCATCTAAATAAAGTCCCTCCAGCGAATCTAACAGATCCCACAAAAATACGCATGTCTTTAAACCGCCCAAGGACCGTATAAGTACATAATACAATGAAAGTGATGTAAGAAAACAAATCAAATCTCATACCTTTAATCCAAATCTATCAACCTAACTTAGTCATCGAAGGGTTCACAACTGTCATCCGCTCCTTTTGTTGTATATATATTCTGATTTTTATGCAGGTCCATCGGTGAGCTCACCTCCGTGATTAACATGACAATAACAACTTTATTAACTCAGGTGTGGCAAACGTGAATGGTATCCAAATCCAAACCAATCACCAAGTGGGCCATATATTGTGTGGCCCATATCTCAATAATCACATGCAACGTAGGATTAGGATTTCATGGAAGAAAATAGACGGTCATGGAAGAGTCAATTAAAGTATCATTGGGATCTGTAAATTTGTACAAAGTCCCCCTCAATCCAAGGATCGGGATTGTCCAATAGCATGAATTATCGTATATGGTCCATCCAAAGCATTGCCTACCTGATGAATGGTTCCGGTCTTGTAGATGTCTGACACGTGAAGAAAAGTCAAGTCAGTGATAAGTACAAGGCTATTTTCGTCATTTACAGAAGCCAGAAAATTTTGAAGAAAGGGCGCCACCTAATCAAAGGCACCTTACGTCGCTTGGACGGCACGGAAACTCGAGTTTTGTTAACCGACAAAACCGAAAACAGCATCGAATTTCTTAGAATGACGAAAATACCCCTGTAAACGTTTCCTAGGGACATACACCTGCAATACCGAACTTCCGTACACGCCTCCACATTTGCCAACGTGGTTCGAGATCCAACCCCTTCATCGGATTCGGTTCCGACAGTAAATGCCGCGGACCATCCGATTATCTTTTACGAACACCGCTAGGATGTAGCTAGAAACGGACGGTCATTGTAGGGGATTTGTGGGGCCCACCTTGATGCGTATGTTTTATCCACGCCGTCCATCCATTTTGACAGATCATTTTAGGACATAATATAAAAAATTAGGCAGATATGACTCAAGTGGACCACACCATAGGAAAAAGTGGGGATGGAACCCCTACAGTTAAAAACCTCATGGGCCACAGAAGTTTTCGATCAAGATGATATTTATGTTTTACCTTCATCCAGGTCCGTCTGACCTTATGAACAGGTTGGATGGCAATCACCGTGGGTCCTATGAAGGTTTCAGCGGTTAGCTTCATTGTCACCACTGCTTCCTGTTGTGTGGTCCACTCAAGACTCAGATCTACCTCCTTTTTGGAATCATGCCCTAAAATGATCTGTTAAAACGAATGGACAGCATGGATAAAATACATACATCACGACGGGCTCCACAGAAGCCAGAGCCCCTGACAGAACCGTCCGTCTCTACCTAGGTCCCGGTGGGGTAGAACAGAATCCGCGCCCGAGTAGACTCGGACTTCCCAAGAGGAGCCCGTGCAACAAAGAGGTGTGTGGCCCACCTTGACGACTGTCTAAAATCCGTTCCGTCCATCATTTGCGCCAGCTCATGGTTACTTCATTAACATAAGTCCAGTCTAAAAGTCAGATGGGCCGTAGCACAGTAGAAAATATGCCATGAGACCGGCTCCCAGTGAAACCTTCATGGTGGGCCCCACTAAATTCTTGTACGAGGCTGATATTTGATTTTATCCGTTCATCCTGGTGGGATGGTTTTATGAACAGGTTGAATTGTATATGAATATCACCGTCGACCAAAGGAAATTTTCACGGTGTGCATTCCCGTCGATACTCGGACGCGGATTGCGTCCTACCCCCGCCCGGACGGTAATCCGTCCGGGCAGGGCTCTGTGGGCCTCACCTTGATCTAAGTGTTTTATCCACACCGTTAAATTCTTTTTTCAGATAATTTTGGTATGTGAACCAAAAAATGAGGTAGGTCCAAGGCTCAAGTGGACCACAAAGTGGGGATTGAACTTCCACCATTAGAAACTTCTTGGGATCTGGAGAAGTTTCGGATCAAGCTGATATTTGTTTTTTCACTTCATCCACGTCAACATGACATTATGAATAGGTTGTATGGTAAAAAAATATTACTTTGGCCATTAGAAAGGTTTCAACTATGGGTGTCATTATCACTGCAGGTTCCTTTGGTGTGGTCCACTTAAGCCTTGGACCTACCTCATATTTTTGATTCACGTAATAAAATTATCTGAAAATAGCGTTTAACGGCGTGGATAAAACACTTAGATCACGGTGGGGCCCACATATCCCTGCCCGGACGGATTACCGTCCGGGCGGAGGTAGGACGCAATCCGCGTCCGTCGATACTCCTCCATGTAGTGGGGCCCACTTGAGTTTTAGATCTCGGGATCAGCTACCAACATGAGCTGGCGCTAATGTTGGACAGTGGATATCACGTGCATGATGGTGTGTCTCACTGAATCTTTTATTGCGGGGTACTGCCACATTTGGAGAGAACTCTCATTATCATTAATATAGTGGGATTTGATCGGACTATTATCCTGTTTAGCAATAGCTTAACTAAACCACTTTCAAACGTGCTTTTTGCTGTAACTAATTACCTTAATTGCTTAACATCGAATTAAATCATACCACATTAGCACAATGCGAGCACAACCTAACATAGCCTACTCAATTTGTATTCTTAATTGTCTACTTCTTATTCATCCATGTGGTTGTCATTCCTCCAGAGAACTAATTAGAATAAGTTACGTGCGATCTGTATGGATCCACATGGTGTTTTAAGATATGTAAGAACATACGGAGATGATTTTTTGGTAACATATGTGGAATGCATCGAGCAATGCCATGTCATTGTTGACACGGCGATAGAAGAATGATCACGAAGAACCAGTTACAGGATAGATGACGGAAGAAGAAACTGAGGAAAACAAGTAATGTTAAACGATTATAGCAACAGTCAGAACGTGTGAAGCATTTAGATAACTATATTAAGATTATAAATAACAAATTAAGGTAGTACGATTTCGTTGGAGACCGCAGAAGCACACAAAGATTAATATAAAGAAGTAATCCAATTGCACCAAGCAAGAACAAAGTGAACACATCGATTTAACATGGAAAAAAACTTTATGATAAAAAACCACGGCACAAAGTGATAGATGACACTATGAAAGCAGAAATTACAAGCGAAGAAAGCTTACCCGATTCGAACAACCTCGAATTAAACCCTTCTTACACCCTTAAAACCCTTTGGACAAATTAGAAAACCTAGTACACCCTCCAATCTCATTTACACCTATATATATATATATATATATATATATATATATATATATATATATATATATAAAAGTTATAGAAGAATCTCAAACGAAATAAAAAATAAATTCCATAAAATTGCAACTCTACGTAATGTTGCGCGATTCAATCGATCTCTCGAACGCATTTCAATGTCATTGAAACTTATCTTTCGATGATGTAACGTCCTAAATTTTCACTATTTTGGATTTGTCAAAAACCCTTTAAACTTTTTTTTGATAACTAGCCACGTCATCACTTACGGACCATTGACGCTCGAGGTGAGCTTACACGCGGCTGGCACCGATAAAGAACCGTATAAATAAGATTGATCAACCGTAGAAAACTAATGAATCCGACCGATCACTTAAACATCAAGTGTATCCCCATGATATATTCACATAGGGCCCAAATCTAACTGACCTACCACTGATTAAAAACAGCCCCTGGACCGTAGTACATGCACCATACTCAACTTCGAGATGGAACGGATACATTTAGGGGGACCCAGGGGGTCCCACGGAGCGAAAACACAAATCCCAGGGGGGTGGCCACCGCTAAATCGGTGGCGCACCGCCGAAGGCTCCAGAGGAACGCGGCGGCACTGCCACGACGGCGGCGCGCCGCCACGACGGCGGCGCGCCGCCCCGACCCGACCATGTGGGTCCCTCCCACGTGTGGGGGTCCCCTCTACACGACCCTTTTATCCCTTTGCAACTCATTTTCACTCCTCTAAAATCTTCCTTAACCCTCCTTCACTCTCAAATCTACCCGAAGCCGAGTCAGATAAGGCCCAGATCTTGACTAATAGACCAAATCAACCCCGTTACTCTTTTAGCCTAAAACAGACGGTTTAGAGCAATCATGACCAAATCCCCACTTTCACTAATTATAAATAGGCCACACTATGAACATAGTTAATTCAAACCCTAATCATTGCTCACGAGAAATTTCGATACCTAATTCACTCCAGAAATGCCCCAATTTTTCGAACAAGCTCTAAACCGCTCGTTAGTGGGTCACTAGTTCCGAAACTATAAAATAATGTCCATCTCACTGGACTTGACGCCCATCGCGGGTGGCGAACCAAGAAAATGCCTAGAACGACTCAATTTGAGCTGGAAGTTAAGTGCTTGCAACGTGCGAATCCCCTAGGCCAAAATATGAAACTTAAGTGAATTAGACCTTTCGCTCTTTCGTAAAGTTGTAGCTTTCCAACCGTTAGATCACAACCAAACTCGAGGCATGAGTTAACGATATTTCTCTGCTCATATCCGTATAGCTGCGGCCCCGATTGACCTTCGGTGATCGTTAAACAGACTTCTAATCATATCCGTTGATTGGGGCATCCAAATGGCTGATCGATCATATCCATACGTAGATCATCATTAGGGTTAACTATCCTATGGTGTATATCAATATGTACACCCCGCAGTGGGCCCTAGAGGTTAGAAAAATCCTCCCATAAGGCTAGTATAGTAAAAACCCAACCCTTGGGGCCATTTACACCAAATCTGGCACTATATAAAGGCTTCGTTTGGGCACCCCATCTCTCCATACGAATTTATATTTTCTAAAGGAGAGAGAGAGAGAGAGAGAGAGAGAGAGAGAGAGAGAGAGAGAGAGAGAGAAAAGGAGAAAGAAGAAGAAGAAGAAGAGTGAGAGGTTTTGGTGCTTCCTTTCATCGGTCTCCTCCAACCAAGACCCTAGCCTCAATCATTTTCCTCCACCGAATCCACCCTACTTGCGATTGGGAGGTAAGAAATAAATCCTACTTCCTAACCTAAGTTTTTCTAAAATGAATTAATTTCATGTAGTTCTTGGTGTTTATATATGAATTTGTGATTTTCCCCAAATCCTTAACCCTATGAGCTCAAAATTGGATATTCCTTCTTAAGGTGCGGACCATTATTTTTAGGTTTCCATTTATAGACCCTTGAGAGTCTCAGTTAATAATTAAATGCTTGTAGATAAATTTGTACATGCTAATATGTTGACATTTTGATTTTTTTTTCTTCTATAATATATGTTATTTGTTGCATATGGATGTTTACGTGTTTGATAAAATGTTTAGGTGATTGAATGTGTTATTTCATGGATGCTCATATGCTTGATTGAATGCCCAACTAAATGTGTTATTTCGTTGATGCTCACATGTTTGATAAAATGCCTAAGTAGATGTGTTGCTCCATTGATGCTCACATGTTCGATGAAATGCTTGAATAGTGGAATGTATTGCTTTTTTGATGTTCATGTGTTTGATTTAATACTTAAGTGATTGTATTACTTTATGCATGCTCACATGTTTGATTGAATGTCTTAGTGAATGTAGTATCCTATGTATGCTTACATGTTCGATGAAATACCTATGTGGTCGTGTCGTTGAATCTATGATTGACGGCATGACGAATTGCTAAGTTTGTAGTGATGCTTAAGTTGCTTACAACGTTGGGCAGTCGGTAAATCGCTCAAATCTACCGGTGACCCGAGTTAGGGCGGCCACCCTAGGCTTGTTTGATCGACTCGGGTTGAACATGGACGACCGACAGTAGTTGGACTACACGGGCTGCTTGCACCCAATGCCGGTTGTGTCATGGTTCTCCCAGGTCAATCAAATTAGTCCACTAGACGACTGATCATGTATGTTCACAATGTATGACACGACTAAATGGAATGTAGGATACCCCGTTCCTAATAGATGTGTCCAATCATAACCATTAGTGTGATACGATCCTACTAAGACTCATGAGCTGGGCATGGTAGTATGGGACACCGTGTCTGAGCTGTCGGCCTACGCTGGGGTGACGAGCCTCCCCATAGTGACCAGTGAGCAACTAAGACTCATGAGCCGGGCATGGTGGTATGGGACACCGTGCCCAAGCTGTCGACCTATGTTGGGGTGATGAGCCTCCCCATAGTGACCAGTGAGCACTGATGGAGGTGATAAACCATTGTTCGAACGGACCCCATCAAATTACCCGGCCGATGGTTCTGTGTAAGAGTACCGTTCGAACGACCGGGCGTGAATGGAATTGGGTGACGAGCCCTTTCCTTTGTATTGATTTGGTTTAATGTAATAAGCCCACACCTCTATAACACTCCAGCCACTGTTCATTCGGGTTGTAGTCCGAGTGTGGGTTGTCATTCGGGTCCATGTGTGGGATCGGTCGGACTTCGAAAATAGCGCTCTAGTTGGTCGGGGCAGCGTGTTGTGGGTTGTTACAACCTCGGAACTGAGTGATCATACGTGACGACCTATACCGGTTTGATCCTCATACATTTAGGTACCATATCGTATCTTTAAAATTATTGATTTGTGAAATAAATGACTGGTACCTAAATTTGGATCAAGAGACACTGGTAAGAAGCCACTACGTGCGGCAACGAGACACGTGATCCAGATAAGGATTCGTGATATAACGTTGGTATCCTAACTTTACCAATATGCTGGATGAATTGAACTTAATAATTACTCGGCTAACATGATCATTCACTGCATTACATTAGCTTAGAATGTAGGGAACATGCATGGTTGTCGCGTGATGAGGAAGTGTTGTCATTTGCGAAACAGGTGGTCGAAGTCGTGTGTGAGGGAGTGTTGTTTGGAAAGGGCATGCATCATATCATATCTTCATATGCACATTTAACAAGAGTATCTAGGAAATGTTTGATTTCTTGTTTTATCATTATCTGCGCTGATTGTGTCGATAACATATGTAACTTAGAACTAATGAAACCACTAAGTTAGCTACTCAGTCCCACCTGGGACGGTGTTTTAAAACACCAATCAGGCATATTATTGATGCAGGTGTTAGCGAAACCTCAAACAAGTAGGCTTATATCGGGTTGTACCAACACCGTCATATTTTGGAGAATTGGGAGTAAACTGAAAGCTTTACGCTTTAATAATCTTGGGTATGTATATTGTGGCTTGTATAATCCCATTTTGGGTGATCATCACAATTGAAATTGTATTTTTTTTCTTAGCCCTATATTTCTGAATCTATTGTTATTTCTACCTCGCTTTGGATCCGCTAATTCAAATTGCGCTACTTTGATTATTTGTGTGTGAAATGAATTTGAATCTGAATAAGGACACACGTGCGTTTTCATTTGGTTAACACCTGGAAACTCGAGATCAGAGTCTATGTAATTGGGTGCCGATTTTCGGGGCATTACAGATGACATCGAAGACATGTCGATGAGATTGAACTAACACCTAAACAGGCCAGAGACAAGACATCGAACTAATCTTTGATGTCATCGAACACTCATCGATGACATCGAAAAAACACCCAGTTAGTCCGACGACCAACTTGAGAAAATTCAGAAAATCGATGGGATCAAGCATTGTTCAATGTCATCAAAGGTGGCATCGAACAATCTTTCGATGGCATCGACAGGCCTCGTTTCTGACTCAATTTAAGACATAAAAAACAACAGATTTCGTCACATACCATTCCAATTAAAATCAAACATTATCATGCAATTATTATTTCAATTACTAGTTAATTACATTCCTTGGTATAATCATTTACTTTTCATGCCAAGTAAATTACATTTATTAGTCTTATTCTTTACTTTAAGCTTGATGTTTACATTAGGTAGTGTAATCCATAGTGTTAATCAAGTAGGTGATAATCTTAGTTATAATTTGAGTTTACGTAATCTATAGTATTAATCAAGTAGTTGATAATCTTATCTATAATTTGAGTTTACGCTTACACGTTGGATTCAATTTTTCACTTGAAAATGTATTTTGTAGTTGTTCTCCACGAACTACTGTAAGAATCTATTTCTCATTTCTATTTATTTGTACTGAAAAATCCTTTCATACAAAAGGCAAAAGTGTAACTCCACTTTACCATCTGAATATCGCCTGGTCATGTTTATACATTGAGCAAGTGGTTGAATAGGTGGATGATCTCATCAGATTTTGTTCATACATTACCTATATGCCTATCTTGAAGCTTTGGGTCATAGTTGTTTGGTTTGAATTGAGCTACAAATCTAATTCTAATATGCCTATATTCGAATTGTCCAAAACCAAGTAACAACACTTCTCTACTTTAAATTACTTAAAATTCAAATCACAATTAACATAGAATTGACGTGAATTAAAATTTTAGGTTAGAAAACAATCAAATTCAAAAGTTATATAACCTGCAATTGAAATATCCATTGAAATTGTTCATGACACACACATGAACCTAAATTTAATTAAGTAAATTATTTTAATGACCAAAATCAATGTACATTATGACATCTGTTGAACTGATTGTAACAAGCACATTGAAGGGACGCGGATTGGCTACCCCCCTGCCACTTGCCAAGTTGCTAGTGTTGGGTGATCTTTGGGCCCCACCATGATGTATGTGTTTCATCCATGCCGTTCATCCATTTTTACAGTATGGTTTGATCCAAAAAATGATAGGGATATAAATCTCAGTTCGACCACACCACAGGAAAAAAAATAGTGATTGGATATCCACCATTAAAATCCTCCAAAGGTCCACTATATTGTTTATTTGACATTCAATTTGTTGATTAGGTCATACAGACCTAGATGAATGGAAAAAACAAAGATCAGCTTGATCCAAAACTTTTATGGCCCTGAAAAAGTTTTTAATGGTCGAAGTTCATTCAACATTGTTTTCTGTAATGTGGTCCACTTGATATTGGGATATAACTCATTTTTGGTCTCATACCCTAAAATGATCTATAAAAATAGATGGGCGGCATAGATGAAACATATACATCATGGTGGGGCCCACAGAGCACCGACCATCAGCCATTGGCTGGTGGCAGCGGGAGTAGCCAATCCGTTTCCACATTTGAAGCATATGCTTTGCAGTAGAATGAAGACCTTTCGAACCTCAAACGTCAGTATGGCAAACAACGTATTTCGTCAATGTTTTTCAGCCATTCATTTGTGTTACAGTGGATTAGTGGCTCCGGTTAGTCCAGTCCAGGTGTAACTTTCCAACATGCTTTTGGTGGCCCATCTATGATAGGGCACGTGGCCCAATTAAATTTCTAAACGTAGGCCTCACCGAATCGAAATTGTGTTGAGAATTTTATACAGATTGATGTAATTTCTGTATAATATGGAAACTAAAAAATCACGATAATCAGAAATACGGACAGGCTGAAGCACGTCTGAAAACGCTTTCCTTAAAGCGTTATTTGCCCCTACTCAAGTTAATTGAGTAAGCTGATAGGTTACAGGCAAATAGCTTCTAGGATACGACGAGCCTGGTGTGGGTCTGCGTTCAGCAAACACGAAGGCCCACCTATTGGAACTCAATTTCACAATTTCTGGCAGTATTACAATATAGAGAAAATCCCAAAGAAAGAAAAAAAAAGGTTTCGACCACTGCTCTGGTCAGTTCAAATCTTCAGCTATTGGTTCAGTTGAATCGTCCTAGATCACACCGTTGGTCTGTTCTTCAAGCTAAGGTTCAACCCTTGCTATGTTGCTGGAAGCACTAGAGTATTTTAGTTAAGAGGGGATGGTTGTCTCAGTTCGTATGGGTTTGCTGGAGTGAGTTGAGATTTTTTGGAAACCTATCCAGGCCCTCCTTTTATAGGCTATGGTGGCTAGGGGGTTATGGTCCAGAGACTTAAATTCCATTAAGCCATTTCTGGCTGTTGGAAAACTAACCGTTTATGGCCGTTTTCGGACTGTTGTGCATGTACCATTAATCTGTTGCATGCTGACTGTTGTGAGACAGCAGCTAGCCGTTTTCTGACTGTTGGGCTAGCCATGCAGCAGTTACAGCTAGGCCCTGCACTAATGGCTAGCTATTACAGTTTCTGCTGCAACAGCTCTTTTCAGTCAGTCTATATATACTGAGATCTCTCTCTCTCAGTTCTCTAATCTCTCTGCCAACCAGCCACCTGCCTAAGACACGTAGTCACACCGCGACTCGCACACGTCTCACCCCGGTTCGTTCAAGGTCGCGAAGGAGAGACCCTCTGCGACACGATGCGGACGTGCGAAGTGCAAAGTACGTCACTAGCGCCTCTACAGCCACACTGCCTCACATGCCCACGCCCTCGCATCGAGCCCGAGACCAAGACCGAGACCGAGATCGAGTCTGAGTCTGAGACCGAGACCGAGACCGAGACCGAGCCCGTGCCCGTGCCCGAGCCCGAGCCCGAGCGCGAGCGCGCCCGGGGGTGTTCCAGTGCTTCGCACTGGAACACGCAAGGTCCATAGTCCACGGACTACGTAGGTAAATATTATAATACTCCACTGTTTTCATTTAAACCAATTTTCCTTCTCTTCCCTTTCCCATGTGGGACTATTTCCAAAAACCCACAAAAAGGTGTTTTTCAAAACAACTTTTATATATTATATATTATTTTATTATTAAAATATATTTTTATTAAAATCAATATTTTTGCAACAATCTCCCACTTGATTTTATAAAAATATTTTATCGGTTAAACTATACTGCCAGAATGATCAGCTTATATGCATAAAGAAAGATATCTTTCGATTTTAATCTTTCCTTAGTGTAGGTATCTCAAAACTCTGTCGAAATGGCTGGTAGCCGCAGCTTTGAACCAGTTATTCCTAGATAACAAAGGTTAAAGAAACCACACACATATTCGCTATGTGTTTGTTAGAGTTCCCACAATCTTGCTCAGCACATTTAATGGCCATGTGCTTATCCTAATTCGTGAACGATCCCGAGAGAAAACTCCTAACTCTCATGAGAGACGGCACCATCTCTATGTTCATATAAGTGAAATCCTTTCAGTGTCTCCGTTACTATAAGACATTTGTCCTATAGACTGGATTTCATTAAGAGTTCTCAGACTCAACCCTCTTTCGTAACGCTCAGTACTTATCTATTATGGATGATGTTTTATAATTTAGTGCTGAAAAACTTTCCACATATCAATGACTTGTTATTACCCATTAAACCCAAATTTAGAGATTTTCTAACTTCAGGTTGGGTTACCATCACTGGTGGAACTTTGGTTGAAGAGTTTCAACCCCATCCCTCTAGATGTAGCCTTTACTACCTTTCTCGGTAGAGGTTTAGTGAAAGGATCTGCCAGGTTGTTGCTTGATTTCACATAGGAAATAGCAATGATTCCATCTCGAATCAATTGTCTAACATAATCATGTCGAAGACTTATATGTCTAGACTTACCATTATACGTGCCGCTATAGGCTCTAGCTAATGTAGCTTCACTATCACAATGTAGTGACACAGCCGATATAGGCTTTACACAAAAATGAATTTCTAATAGAAGATCCCTTAGCCACTCAGCCTCTTTGCCTGTTGCAGCCAGGGCTATGAATTCAGACTCCATAGTCGAATGCGTTATGCAGGTCTGTTTCTTGGATCCCCAAGATACAGCTGCACCTCCTAGGGTGAATACCCACCCTGTAGTAGACTTGTTGTCCTCTGCACTCGATATCCAGCTCGCATCGGTATATCCTTCCAATACAGCCAGAAACTCTGAATAAAATAGTCCTAAGTCTTTGGTTGCTTTTAAGTAACCAATGACTCTACTAATTGCATTCCAGTGTTCAGTACTGGGGGTACTAGTAAACCTACTAAGTTTACTCACAGCATATGCGATATCAGGTCTAGTGCATTGCATAGCATACATAAGACTCCCTATGGCACTCGCATATTCTAATTGTGCAACGGTTCTTCCAGTATTTTCTTTTAACTTGAAACTTGGATCAAATGGGGTCGTTGCTTCTTTTATATTTAGATGGTTAAACTTGTTTAGTATCTTCTCAATATAATGAGATTGACACAAAGCATAACCTCCACAATGTTTTTTTAACTTTGATACCTAGGATGGTATCAACTTGTCCAAGATCCTTCATTTTAAATACTGAAGATAGAAACCTCTTCATTTCAGTTACACCTTTCATTTTATTACTTATTATTAACATGTCATCAACATACAGACAAATAATAACGATACAACTATCATCTACTTTAGAATATATGCATTTATCAGCTATATTATGCATGAAATCATGAGAAAGTATTTTGGAATCAAACTTCTCATGCCATTGTTTTGGTACTTGTTTTAATCCATACAATGATTTGACTAATCTACATACTTTGTTTTCATTTCCTGGTAGAATGAACCCTTCAGGTTGTTCCATGTATACCTCTTCATTGAGGTCACCATTCAGGAAAGCGGTCTTTACATCCATTTGATGGATGTGAAGATGATGTATGGAAACTAGCGCAAATAATATCCTAATGGATGTTATCCTAGCTACAGGTGAGAATGTGTCAAAATAATCTATCCATTCTTTTTGTCTAAAACCCTTATCTACTAGTCGAGCTTTAAAGGTTTGGATAGTCCCATCAGTGTGATATTTCTTCCTAAATATCCACTTGTAACCTATGGGTCTAGAACCTGGAGGTAAGTTTACTAGTTCTCATGTTTGATTTGATAGTATGATTCCATTTCATCGTTTATAGCTTCTTTCCAGAAAGCTGAGTCTCTAGAGGATATAGCCTTTTTATATGATTTAGGATCATCTTCTATATTCATCACTATAGGTATTTGTCTTATAATATTTTCTCTATCTGCTTCTACTAGATGGAAAATGATACGTTGTGAGTCTATGTAGTCATCTACTAGACTCTTCTCTATTCTTGTTCTTTGACTCCTACGAGGTTCAATAGGAGCTTCCACTATCTGTGGAGCTGTGCTATCTGGTTCTCTATTAGGAGTTTGGATTTCATTATCCTTAGACTCCAAGGATAGTGAGTTCTCAAAGAACTCAACGTCTCTTGATTCTATTATTGTATTAGACTCAATGTCTAGAAGTCTATAAGCTTTACTATTTTGTGCATACCCTACGAAGGCGCACTTAATAGCTCTTGGTCCTAACTTAGTTCTTTTTGGGTCAGGGGTTCTGCAGTATGCAAGACACCCCCACACTTTTAGATATCCTAGGTTAGGTTTTCTACCTCTCCATGTTTCATATGGAGATATTTTATACTTTTTAGACGGTATTCTATTTAGAATATGACATGCTGCAAGCAGTGCCTCACCCCATAGACTTAGTGGTAACTTTGCTCTTATCAGCATTGAGTTGACCATTTCTACTAATGTCCTATTCTTCCTTTCAGCTATTCCGTTTTGTTGAGGTGTGTATGAAGCAGTACATTGATGTATCAGTCCATGTTGTTCACAGAAGTTATCGAATTCATTTGAGAAGTATTCTCCTCCTCTATCGCTACGGAAAATTTTTATCTTCTTATTTAGTTGATTCTCTACTTCTGCTTTATATACTTTAAACATGTTCAATGCCTCATCTTTGCTCTTTAATAGGTACACATACACATATCTAGAGCAATCATCTATAAAGGTTATGAAGTATCGTTTACCTTCACGAGTAAGAATGTCGTTTAACTCACAAATATCACTGTGCACAAGATCCAACACTTGGGACGATCTTTCAACACTTGGAAAAGGTTTCTTCGTCATTTTGGATTGTATGCACACTTCACATTTTTCGGTTTCATTATCTGTATATGAGATTAAACCATTCTTAGCTATGAACTTCAAGGTACTATACCCTATATGGGCTAGTCTATCATGCCACAGTCCAGCGGATTCAACCATATACGCAAAAGTGCTACTTTCATTCAGAGAAAACTTGACCATCCCGTTACAAGCATATCCCTTTCCGACAAAATTCTCATTCTTAGACAGAATCAGTTTACCTGACTCGTACACCACCCTTATCCCCGGTTTTCCCAGAAGATCCCCAGAAACTAAGTTTCGCCTTATGTCTGGGACGTGCAGTACATTAGTCAGAATCACTTTCTTCCCAGAGGTGAATATTAGTTCAACAGTTTCTTTGCCGACGACCTTCGATCGAACTTCATTACCCATTTGGACTTCTTGACCATTAGTCAATTCTTCATAGGTTTTGAAGGCTGATTTGTCGTAGCACACATGTACTGTAGCGGCAGTACCATACCACCATCCTGGAACTTTGCCTTAGATGGTATTCACCTCAGTGATCATGGCCACTATATCGCCTTCTTCTACTGCACTTGCCTCTTGTTTTGACTTGCGATATCGGCATACTCGAGCATAGTGCCCGGTTTTCCCACCGACATGGTATGGGCCTTTGAACTTTCCGTTCTTCTTTTGGGTGTTTTTCTTGAATTTCCCTTTATTGAGTTTCAGGGAATTGTCCTTCTTAGGATGTTTGTTATTAGAGTTCTCTACTGCATGTACCTTGGACGAGGTATTCCCGTTATCATTCTTTTTGTCGCAATTGCGGGATTCTTCCTCAATTCTGAGGTGTTTCTGGATTTGTTCCAGTGTGTAGTCCTCAGTTTTATGCAGCAACTTCTTTCTATAGTCTTTCCACATCGGTGGCAATTTGGCGATTATAGCCCCGACTTGGAATGATTCAGGAAGATCTATCTTTATCGCTTTGATTTTGTTTACTATTAGCTGCAATTCTTGGATTTGGGGTAGCAGCGGTTTGTTATCTACCATGTTGAAGTCAAAATACCTGGCGATGAGAAACTTGTTGGTACCTTCTTCTTCAGCCTTGTATTTGAACTCCAGAGCAGCCCAGATCTCCTTTGCTGATGACGTCTGTTGGTACAGATCGCAGAGATGGTCGGAGAGTGCGTTCAGATTGTGTCCTCGACACAAGAGTTCGTCTTCGGCTCGTTTGGTGCGGGCAGCCACCTGTTCAGGTGTGTCGTCGTCGGTTGCTTCAGGTAGCGCTTGCAAATTTGGATCTAATATATAGTAGATCTTTAGCGCCGTTAGGAGAAATTTCAGCTTCTCTTGCCATCTCGTAAAATTGGTTCCATCGAACCGATCAAGACATATCAAGTCCTTATTCATCAACTTGATGGATGAAACACTGTCGGCTTCCATAAAAAATAACGCTTTAAGATTGTTGAGAATTTTATACAGATTGATGTAATTTCTGTATAATATGGAAACCGAAAAATCACGATAATCAGAAATAAGGACAGGCTGAAGCACGTCTGAAAACGCTGTCCTTAAAGCGTTATTTGCCCCTACTCAAGTTAATTGAGTAAGCTGATAGGTTACAGGCAAATAGCTTCTAGGATACGACGGGCCTGGCGTGGGTCTGCGTTCAGCAAACACGAAGGCCCACCTATTGGAACTCAATTTCACAATTTCTAGCAGTATTACAATATAGAGAAAATCCCAAAGAAAGAAAAAAAAATGGTTTCGACCACTGCTCTGGTCAGTTCAAATCTTCAGGTATTGGTTCAGTTGAACCGTCCTAGACCACACCGCTGGTCTGTTTTTCAAGCTAAGGTTCAAGCCTTGCTATGTTGCTAGAAGCACTAGAGTATTTTACTTGAGAGGGGATGACTGTCTCAGTTTGTATGGGTTTGCTGGAGTGAGTTGAGATTTTTTGGAAACCCATCCAGGCCCTCCTTTTATAAGCTATGGTGACTAGGGGGTTATGGTCCAGAGACTTAAATTCCATTAAGTCATTTCTGGCTATTGGAAAACTAGCCGTTTTATGGCCGTTTTCTGACTGTTGTGCATGGACCATTAATCTGCTGCATGCTGACTGTTGTGAGACAGCAGCTAGCCATTTTCTGACTGTTGGGCTAGCCATGCAGCAGTTACAGCTGGACCCTGCACTAATGGCTCAACTGTTATAGTTTCTGCTGCAACAACTCTTTTCAGTCAGTCTATATATACTGAGATCTCTCTCTCTCTCAGTTCTCTAGTCTCTCTGCCAACCAGCCACCTGCCTAAGACACGTAGTCGCACCGCGACTCGCACACGTCTCACTCCGGTTCGCTCAAGGTCGCGAATGAGCGACCCTTTGCGACACGATGCGGACGTGCGAAGTGCAAAGTGCGCCACTAGCGCCTCTACAGCCACACTGCCTCACATGCCCATGCCCACGCCCTCGCACCGAGACCAAGACCGAGCATGCCCGAGCCCGAGCGCGCGGGTGTTCCAATGCGAACACGCAATGTCCATAGTCCACGGACTACGTAGGTAAATATTATAATACTCCATTGTTTTCATTAAAACTAATTTTCCTTCTCTTCCCTTTCCCATGTGGGACTATTCCCAAAAACCCACAAAAAGGTGTTTTTCAAAACAACTTTTATATATTATATATTATTTTATTATTAAAATATATTTTTATTAAAATCAATATTTTTGCAACAAATTGGAGGTGGATTTTCCTGGTAAAACCTTTCTCATGAAGTTCCTGATTTGGGAGGCTAGGTGGGGACCTCCATGATGCTTGTGAGAAATCGATCTCGTCCATTCATTTTTCCAGCTAATTTTATGACATGATATAAAAAATAAGGTGTATCCCAGGCTGATGTGATTCACACGAGAAGAAACAGTGGGATTGAACGATTGCCATTGACCCATTAGTATGGCCACAGAACTTTTGTACCAAGCTAAGTATTTTCTGTTTCCAGTTCATCCTAGTGGGAAAGACCTTATAAACAGCAAGACGGACCCAGAAAGGTTTCAACGGTAGACATATCTTTCCCCACTTTTCCCTCTCGTGTGGCTTACTTGAGATTCGGATTCGCCGTATTTTTCTTTTCATATGTTAAAATAATCTGAAAAAACGGATGGACGGTATGGATTTATCACAAACATCAAGGTGGCCCCATATAGCTTCCCAGCGCAGGAACTCCCTCTGAAATGCTTTCGCTGGGAATCCGCGTCCATTAAAATACATCTGGACGTATTGCAATAAGATGCTTAGGACGCTATCCGTTGGATTTAGGATTTTTCTCAATGAACCAAACCGTTTTGTTTCATTGGTCTTCCCTTAGATTGCGAATGACCAAATAATCTTTCAGATTGAATTTTTAAAGCCTTCGATTGGATATAGGTAATGGTGACCGTCTAATCGATGTAGAGCTCTTGTTTGTTACATTCAACAATAGAAAGTAAGTCGCATCATATCAACGGTTTAGATCATTGGAAGATGGCCCGGAGTCAAAGCCCAAAGTCCCGACGCATGGTACGGGAATACTTCTGGATGTTTTCCAGAAAACCTCTTGAGTCAGTGAATGGGATTGAGCTGTACACGCGTGTGGAACTAGCAAACCTCGCCCCGGACGCTACCATTCTGTCACCCGGGGTTACTAGAATGCGCTGTAACCCCGAGCTCTGTGGGACCCACCAGGATATTCGGTGTTACATCCACTCCGTTCGTACATTTCACAAACACGAGAAAGATTCAAAAATCAAGTGGGCCATACCACAAGAAACGGTGGAGCTTGACGTCCACCGTTGAAATTTTCTGGGTGGGCACATAAGGCTTTAGATTAGGCTAATATTTATGCTTTACCTTCATCCATGTCGTAGAAACCTTATGAACGGGTTGGATGGTACAAAAAATTCAGTGGGCCTCACGAAAGTTCAAACGGTGGAGATTTCCATCCCCACTGTTTCCTATGATGTGACCCATTTGAATTTTGGATCTCCCTCATTCTTAGTACCATGTCCTAAAATAATATGGGAAAACAGATGGACGGAGTGGATATGTCACAAACATCACCGTACGGCCCAGATATCTTGCGGCTACAGGGTATTCCTCTAACCGCCAGCGTCGCATCTGCTGTGAACTGGCTCTGAACGAAATGGTCGTGTTTGGTCGTCCGCCCGACTACCAAATTGTTTGACCGCTCCAGTAGAAGCGGGGGGCGGTCTATCCAATGCGCAGTTGGTCCCACCTATTCACCCATTAAGAGCCTGAGGGACCAACTTATTTGGAAGTCCCGACCTTTTCCTTGCAGGGAGAGACATTGTAACGTTGTAACACACGTGTGATCGGAGAAACTTGGGTTATTTCTGATGAACCGTCAGTATCATCTTGCTTGCGTCACATCGGTAGAGCCGGAACAATCACGATATATAAGAGCCATCTGTCATGTGGCACGGTAATGTAATGATCGGGTCCACCTGTATACTGGATCCTATTGGATGGCTTAAAATCAATGGATGCAGATCGGACGGGTAGGATTTTTTAGTAGGTGTAATTTTTAACGTAAAAACCATCCATTCTACGGCCCGGCATATGGGCGGACTCATTTTGCAAATCACCCAGCCATTTGTATTATGGAAAGATGGATCTACCGTAATCCGGTTCATCTCCTCGGATAGCAGGATGCAGATTGGCAGTGCCCCCGGGTAAATGAAGTTCCTTTAGTCGGAAGATGTGTAGGGCCAACGGAGATGCCTGTCATAAATCCACTCCTTCCATTAGTTTCACAACCTAAAAGTAGGCTATAATTATAAAAATCAGGAAGATCCAAAGCTCGTATGAGCCACACCACCCGAAATGAAAGGGATTGAATGCCTATCATTGAAAACTATTTGAGGCCACAGAAGTTTTGTATCAGGATGATATTTGATTATACATTTTATCTAAGTGGTAATAACCTTGTGAACAATTTGGATGGTGTTGGGGAAAAATAGATAAGTCGATAAGTCGACTTATGGAATGGACCAACTCTACGTACTAGCACAGACTCAATGGGATTTCATCCTTAAGGGGCTTCTACTTCTGAGACAGGTCGACCTTCAAGGAGGTTGAAGCAACTGTAAAGATATTCAAAGAGAATGCAACTGCAAGTCCACTCAAATGACCAATTGCCGGCCTAACCTATAGGTCGATCATAGCTTGGCTATAGCTCGGTCGTATCTCAATCATAGTGTGGGATAATCTCTAAAACAAAGCAAATGCTGATTCAATGGAAATCTCAATATGACTAACACAATCTTTTCCCAGACCAATAGTTTAAGAATCTCGCCAACGACTTGAAGATCTCTCCCATCATCATCGGAGGATCAAATCCAATTCCAAGAACCTGCGTTAATTTTGAGAGGATCCTGGATGAATCTCTGAATGGATTCGTCTCCAACATATCAGGAAGAATTCCTTACGACATTACCTTCCTTCTCTTATAAATAGAGGTATCCCCAACCAATATAAGATACACACATATATTTCAATATTTGACTGATAACTTTTTTCCTTAAGAGATTTTACCTTACAAAAGACCTAAGGTCCTGACTTTGGTATCGGAGGATTCTCTGTACAAGTCAGGGTATCATTTGTTTGTTGTTTTCATTTGTGCAGGTTCCAAAGGGTTAACCAGGGAGTGTCTACCAAACAAATGCATCAACAAATGGCATATAAAAATCATGGTCGGGCGCCAGGAAGGTTACAACGGCAACATTTGCGTTTCCTCTATTTCATGCTCTCTTATTATTATTATTATTATTATTTTATAAGGGACTCCACACACACCCATGCACTCAGACATTTAAAGCCTTCTCCATGCAATCCGCATCCGTTATTTCTCATGTGGTATACTAAAAAGAACGCGGCTTGGGTATTACCCCACACAGCACCCGTGCACTCATACTGAAAGGATTGTGACCCAAAATCCAACATGTGGTTTGACTCGATCCAAAACTGGACTCATGCATATAAAACTCCCAGATTCGAGGTTTCAGATTTGAGATACCCTGCAGCTGATGGAGTGGTGACAATTCCGACGGGTGCGCCTATGTTTCGAGCTATGATTTCAGCCTGCAGATGCCCACTGCACTTGACCCGACTTGGTGCTAACTCAACCCGACTCAGTACTTGTGACCGGGTGGGAGTCAATCCAGGTTAGTCCAGCCAGACCCCGACTCGGATTGAGTCAGGTATGCTAGACTTGTTACCAAGTGGAATCGAGTTCTGGTCGTGTCTATTTCAAAACTGGGTAGAGCCGGACCAGCCCTAACTCAGTCCGACTCCACTCAATGCCCTGCTCTACATGTTGCATGTATTCTATATCCATGATGTCCATCCTCAATCATTTCGAGGCATGAGCCCAAAATTAAAACTAATACCAATGCCAGGTGGACCATACCATATAAAAAGTGGAGAGAGACCATTAAAATCTTTTCACGGGCCATTTTTCGGATCGAGTTAATATATGTTTTTTTCACTTCATCTAAGTTTGTGTGATTTTACCAACAGGGTGGATGGCAATTAAGTATTATGACGACATTACTGTGGGCTTTAGGAATTTTTTAATGGTGGGGCGTTCAATGGCCACTATTTTGTATAACACAATTCATCTGAGATTGGATTTACTTCATTTTTCGGCTATGCTCTAAAATGATAGGGAAGAAAACGATGGACAATATGGATATAGTATACCTACATCAAGGTGGGCCCCACGGTAAGGGCAGCACAGGGTCAGGTGAGGCCTCACCCAATCCTCTGCCTTTTCCCCTACCGGCAGGTGCGATGCTTGAGACTCAAGCGCTCATATATTGTAAATGAGAAGGTCTTAAGTCCAACCGGCTGGACCACAGTTTACAGTCCACCTACTATAATTTCCAATATTTTAATTGCATTGGACATCCTACCCCGTTCAATAGATGGGTCCCACCATGAGAACTCTTTATTCAAAAATTCAGCTCTATCCACTCATGAAGGGAGCCACACTGTAGAAAACAGTATAGAACCATCGATAAATAGAGAAATATAGTGTGGTCCACTTGATGAATGAATAGGTCTGATTGTTGCATAAAGAGTTCCTCATGGTGGACCTGATATATTGAACGGGTTGGATCACTTAATAAATTAGAAATTTATCTGTTGGGTGGACGATAGCCTGTGGTCCAACCAGTTGGACTATAAACCTTCTCATAGTAAATCATATCAGCTGAAAAATGGTACCGCATGAATGATTCATTTAACTGTCCAATAAATGCCCACGAATCTGATGCTCATATAATTTTAAAAAGTGCAACTTTGGTTAACGATACATCTAAACTAGAAAACATATTTTGAACGGTCAAATAAGTAATTTATAAGTGCTTAAGTATCATCCATCACACTCTACCAGAGTATCAAAGTTTTTTTTTTTATTATTTTAATATTTCTTTTTATCATTGGCCAATCCATAAGGTGACCCGTCAATTAGCTCGTCTGGATTGGTCCAATCATCCACCCTTGTTAGAATTCATAGCATTTGGTAACGAGAATTATCACCGTTCAGAACATCTGAGGCATCGAACGGTGGAAAATCACCTGTGTAGGAAATCAGGATGGCCGCACCATCGAAATCAACGGATGGCCGATGGTCTGACTCAATGCAGAGGTGTTTCATACCGAATGAGTAGATTGCCTTGTTTCTGATGCAAGCGATCTTCATGGTGGGTCCCACCTCTCGTACGGCGGTAAAGACGGCGGCTGCAGGTCACCGGTTCAAACTCCCATGTCAGCCTTGCAATATTTAAAAAAGTGGTGGTGATTCATTCTCCTCACATGTGGCAATTATTACAGCAATCCAGGCCATCCAAATTGTGGGTCCCATAGTGGATAGGGAACATTTCTAAAATCATACGATCAAAAATTTGTAATCGTTTAATTAATTGCAATCGAATGGATGGTTAAAAGTAAAATAGTCGAATGGTCCATATTAGAGATAAAGATCAGACCGTTGATAGTCTGAAATTCCGTACAAATATTTCACCTGTGCGCTTGAAAAGCCATCACCATTTTTTAATCTGGGATAAGACTAACACTGAGTCACTGACGCAAGTACTCCCTCAGACAATGCTTGTGACGAAAGTCTGTGCAACTCCCAAGGAGCGGTTATCCTAGCCGTTGATGCTATGGGTCATACGGTGAATGGTCCACTAAAAAAGTTCTCCCAGATCGGAAAAATTCTAACCTTTCTATAGGCGGCCAGCAAATAACCAGTTGATGATAGTATGGGATTTATGGTACATTGGCCAATCCTCAGGCAGGCCTATCTTATCAACGGTTTGGATCTCTGAACCTTGGCCCCACTTAACCGGTATATAAGCCCTTCCGTGACAACTTAGGAGGATCTTAAATGGTACTCTCCCTAAAATTATTTTAAATTAAAAATTAAAAATACATTAAAAGAAATGAGACAGAAAAGTTATATGGTAGAGTTGAAGTGTCACATGAGTCACTCAGTTTAAAATTGAATTTGCTTTACCTTAATAACATCCAAAGTGCAATAAGTTTTTAAACAACGACCTCCATTATACAATGACTATGTCCTGGTTATAGCGGTGCACTACTATATATGAGCTCGAATCACCTGCAATTTAATTAAAAAATACTGAGTTAGCTCAACGACAAACTCAACAATAAAAAAAAAAATCTTGCTAAATAGAGAAAGAACAAAGATGATTTTTTCACAAGAGATTAGAGAAAACGGAATAGAAGTCCTTATAGAAATTTCGAAGTGGTGCATTAAGCACTCTTTTAAAAGGGTTTGATCCATTAGATTTAAATCTATCAGGTGCGACCAACCGACCAATCACATCTCTTTGTTTCAATGTTATCCCATCTTTTTTGTTCGGTGGACCACATGTATTATGAATGCCTATTTTTATTTACTAGATATCCATTTTATGGCTGAAATCCGATGACTGAGCTGACCTTTTTTCGGGCCACTAAATATAAATAATGGGACCTATCAGAAGAATGCGCGGGTTATTACACAATGCCTTACCAGGCATATATTTTTTCTTCTTCAAATTCTTAACCTGAATAGTCTACCATACTGGTTTGGTTGTTGGCATGAAATCTACTTCATCTACAGGTAATAACTATTACTATCGCTGTCTAAACAAAAGATCAACTAAATAATTCAGATGGGTCACACCAATGAAAACAATGGAAACAATGTAAAATTGCGCCTAAAATCATGAGGTTCACATGTTTTGGCCCAATTGAGTGTTAGATAGCCTTTTTTTTTTTTTCTTCTTCTTCTTGTTTCCTTTCATTGTGGCATCTGCTGCCATTCTTACCTGATGTGTGGATGATATGAGTTGCTGATCTAGATGATTTTTGGATTCAGGACCTAGCATCTAGGAGAGCACCTAATGAAAGAGGTGGATTTCACATATACAACATTGTGGGCCCAAAGAGGTTGGGTGTTTTACAAACTGCCTAAAAAGAAGTACCGCTGAGGATTCTCAAATGCTTTTTTATATAATTTATCAAATGTTTCAAACTCTATTTATTTAAGAAAAATGAACTCATTTTCAAAAGAGAACAGTGGTTGTCACCCATTAATAAAATTGAGTTCTTGGTGGAAAATTTTAAAATAAACGTATTGATTTACATGAGGATTACTTGAAACAGAAGGATTTGAGGAAGACAAAGAACATCATTAAACTATTTATATGCATTATTGCTGATACGTATAAATGTTTTAATTGGGTCCTTACTCATGCCTTAGTAGTAGACTCACATGAATTTCAACACAAAGTCATAGTTTTCGAGCACCCATTGTAGTGAAATCCCATTGTGACATGAGTGCATGGGTGTGTGAGTGCATGTGTTGAAAAAAAAAAAAAGATGTTGTAATTATTTAATTTTTCTACATTAATTTTATTTCTATATAATACACGCGCTAGCCATGTTCTTCACTTTAATTTTTAGTCCAAGTCAAAATAAATTAAAAAATTTTCATTTTTCAAAATTGTTTTGCATGCCATTTTTCCAACCCATTCTTTTTACAATTTGGACCGCATTAAATATGAAAATTTTCTAAACTTTTTATTTTTATTTATTTATTTATTTATATCATTTGTGACGCAGGGGAGGACGTGAGGTCGAGCACCGTCTTCCTCAAGAGAATAACTATTCAAAATCCACGGAATTTCTCTGAACTCCTCACAGAGACTTCTCGAATCCACGAGGAAAGAAAACAGAAAATAGAAATAAATTCTAATAAATTTGAAATTGATTAATGAATGAATAAAAACGAGTTCACAACCCTTTAAATAGGGGTACCAAGCAATGGGAAAGAAATCAGAATCAAACTACAACTAAAACTCCTAGAAATCACGACTTACTATAAATAGTAAACTTATTATTTTTAGATGGTCGTGATGTCTACTAGTGCGCAAGGTTTTCAGCCAAAAATAGTAAGTGTCCTATTTGACTTCACCAAACCGTTCTCCTAATTATTTCAAGCTCTTTTCACGTTGGGCGCAACTCCTAAAGCCCGACTGATGGAGAGTTATAATCAAACTAAAACTTACTATTTATAGTAAAAACGAAATTAAAATAGGGAAACGACCGTTGATCCAGGGGTTTTTCGCAATTCCGGGCTGGGCAACCCGACATAGCAAGGTTAGTTGGCTAAAGTAGCTCGTTCTACCCCAAAATCATATATTTTACGTCAGCTAACTCATTCCAGATTGCGAGATACGCCCGATCTAAGATCCGACGGTCCGGATCACTTTTGTTGTCGACCGGGCCTTTTCTGATCCATCTTGGCAATGAAACTGTCCGCTCCCCGATCTACATCAGTCCCTTCCACTTCAAAAGAACTCATCCTCGAGTTCTCATCCCGCGCTGGTTCATGATACTCGGTTAGGTCCGCGACGTTAAAAGTCCGTGAGATCGCCATGTCATCTGGAAGATCAATAACATAAGCGTTGTTATTGATCTTTCGGATGATTAGTACCGGTTCAATCTTTTTATTCTTCAACTTGTTGTACGTTCCGGTTGGAAATCGTTCTTTACGCAGATGGACCATTACTTGGTCGCCTACCTCGAACACTTTTTGTCGCCGATGCTTGTCCGCTTGCTGCTTGTACTTTTCGTTCCAGGCATGTAGCTTGGTTTGTACCTCTGCATGAATCCCCATGATCTTGTCGGTCATATGTTCTGCTGCAATGTTCATACCTGGGAGCTTGGATAGAGGGACCAAGTCTAGTATGTGGCGAGGTACTCATCCGTAAATAACGTGGAACGGGGATTTCCCTGTCGAGCGGTTCACCATGTTATTGAATGCAAACTCCGCTTGAGACAAAGCCAAATCCTACTGCTTCGGTTTTTCTCCTGAAATGTATTGAAGGAGGTTTCTCAACGTGCGATTCATAACCTCAGTTTGATCGTCAGTCTGTGGGTGGTAGGCGCTGCTGAACTGAAGTCGTGTATCGAATCGAGTCCACAAAATCTGCCAAAAGTGGCTTATGAACTTCGTGTCACGGTCAGAAGTAATAGTCTTGGGAACCCCGTGTAGCCGCACAATTTCTCTGAAGAATAGATTCGACACGTGTGTTGTATCGAGAGTCTTCTTGCATGGAATAAAGTGCGTCAACTTGGAGAAACGTTCTACTACCACAAACACCAAATCTATGCCGCGTTGTGTTTGTGGGAGACCAAGCACGAAGTCCATAGATAAATCCTCCCAAGGGCCATCAGGCACGGGTAATGGGGTGTAGAGGCCCGTATTATGAGATTGCCCCTTGAAGGTCTGACAGATATAACAGCGTTTGACTGACTTTCCCACATCACGTATCAATTGCAGCCAATAATATCGTTCTTCTACAAGAGATCGCGTCTTGTCTCGCCCAAGGTATCCACTGAGGCCACCTCCATGTAGCTCTTGGATTATTTATTCCCTTAGCGAACTGTTCGGGTTGCACAGTCGATTTTCCTTGAAAAGGAACCCGTCTTGCATATGTAAGTCGTCGGGGTGACCTTCTTGGCATCTAACTCATGCCTCCTTGAAGTCGTCGTCATCGGCATATATGTCTTTGAGACGCTCGAACCCGACAACCTCATTGCTCATAGTGACTAACAAAGTTGCACGACGACTTAGTGCATCAGCTACTTTGTTCTGTTGCCCTGACTTGTGTTTTAGTACGAACATGAATTCCTGCAAAAACGAGATCCATCTAGCATGCATACAGTTAATGTTAGCTTGACTATTAATGAATTTGAGAGCTTGATGGTTTGTGTAAAGTATGAATTCCCTTTGAATTAAATAATGTCATCAATGTCGCAGTGCCTGGACCACCGCGTATAACTCGATCTCATATGTAGACCACTTCTTGTGTGCATCACTAAGTTTCTCACAGTAGAAGGCTACCGACCTACCTTCTTGACACAAAACTGCCCCAATTCCGACATATGAGGCATCACATTCGACTTCAAATAGTTTGTCGAAGTTGAAAAGTACAAGAATCGGGGTCGTGGATAATCTGCCCTTGATTTCGGCAAAACTCTTGTCGACTTCCTCAATCCACTGAAACTGCCCTTTCTTCATGCAATCTGTGATTGGTGACACAATGGTACTGAGATTTTTCACGAACCAACGATAGAATGTTGTCAGTCTATGAAAACTTCGTACTTCGTGAATATTTGTGGGAACCTGTCATTCTCTGATTGCCTTCACCTTTTCCTCATCCACCCGAATGCCCGTGGATGTTATGACAAAACTCAGAAACAATAGGCTATCAGTCGTGAAACTGTACTTTTTTAAATTGAGATACAATTTATTTTTAGTGAGCACTTGAAGGACCTTCTTGAGGTGTTCCATATGGGTGGTTTCGTCTTCACTATATATCAAAATATCATCGAAATAAACCACAACGAACCGCCCAATGAAAGATTTTAGAACTTGGTTCATCAATCTCATAAATGTGATAGGCGCATTCGAAAGACCGAAGGGCATGACCATCCATTCGTATAATCCTTCCTTTGTCTTAAAGGCGTTTTCCACTCATCACCCGGCCGTATTCGAATTTGATGTTAGCCGCTCCTTAAGTCCAATTTAGAGAATATTTTTGCACCATCTAGCATGTCCAGCATATCGTCCAACCGTGGTATAGAAAACCTGTATTTTATGGTGATTTTGTTGATGGCTCGGCTGTTGACACACATGCGCCAACTCCTATCTTTCTTTGGAGTTAATAGAGCAGGTACAACACATGGACTCATGCTTTCTCGAATAAGACCCTTACAGATCAACTCCTCTACTTGTCCCTGCAGAATCTCGCACTCATTCGGACTCATTTGATAATGAGGACGAATAGGTAAACTGGACTCAAGGACAAAGTCGATATAGTGTTGGATATCCCGCATGGGGGGTAACCCATCGGGAAGGTCATCGGGCCAAATTTCTTTGAATTCATGTAGTAGGGGCCTTAATCTTTCAGGGATGATGGTAGGCTCGAGTTCTTTCCCTTTTACAATTAACGCATAAGTCTGTCCTATTTCTTTGGATTCTTCCACAAAGTCCCGTATGGTTAAGAGAAAATGACCCACCACTTTAGAAGTTTCAGGTGGTCCATCTGGATCTATAGGGGCCAATATGGTCTTCCGGCTGTCCTTGATAAAGATATATATGTTATCTTGCCCTTTATAAGTGGCGTCACGGTCAGATTGCTAGAGCCGACCGAGTAGTATGTGACATGCTTTCATGTCAACCACATCGCATACTACTTCATCCTTATGATATTTGCCAATTGAAAAGGATATGGTGCACTATTCAGTTACCTTTTTTCGCTTACCTTCTTGATCCAACCGATTGTATATGGAGAGGGATGATGCTCCGTTTTTAATTGTAATTTTTCCACCATGACCTTGGAGACGATGTTTTCGTTGCTCCCACTGTCAATGATCACATCGCAAACCTTTCGATTAACCATACACCTAGTGCGGAAGATGTTATGCCGCTGTGGATGCACTTCTTTTTTTAGCGCATATAATAGTCGCCTCACGACTAGCGACTCGCCGTGATCTTGCTGAACCCAACCTGAATCATCTGCCACGTCCTCGGTGGTATGCTCCTGTTCTTCAATATCTGGATCTTCATAGGCATTATCAGCACTACCATCATTGATGGCGAGGTTTGCCACTTTTTGCTGGGGACAAGTATTTGATAGGTGACCCGGTTGGCCACAACGATAGCAATTGTCGGGCCTTGACCGAGCATAGGGGTTCGGGATTCTACTTGGACCAGCAGCAGTTGATACGCCCCTTTGGGGTCTAGCTCGCCCGCTTCCCTGATCTCGGTTCTCAGATGTAGAAGGTTGAGTGCATGCTCCTACGGGTTCCTTCCCCTTGGGCTTTGCAGTTCCCTGGGGCGGACCTGCCACAGGGATCCTTGCAGTAGGATAGGTCCATGTGTTGGACGTTCAAGTTGCACTTCTACCCGAGTAGCTAACTTGATCGCATTATTCATTGTCCAGACGGACTGCATCTGGACCCAATCCTGGATAGTCATACGCAATCCACCGTTGAATCGGGCGACTTGCTGCGATTCAGTCTCGACCAAATCGTTACGCGCTGTCAGGCAGTAAAATTCTTCTGCGTATTCTCTCACCGACCGACTACCCTATCGACAATTTTGGTATTGTTGGAATAAAACTTGATCGTAATTGCTAGGGAGGAATCGGGCACGTAGTAGCTGCTTCATCCGCTGCCAGGTGCGGATTGGTGCTTTCATCTGCCTGGTTCGCGCGAGTTGCAGTTGTTCCCACCAAGTTGAAGCTCCTCCTTTCAACTTGTAGGCCACAAGCTTGACATTCTTTGCTTCAGGGATGTCCATATAGTCAAAAAATCGCTCAACTTCAGAAAGCCAATAAAGGAAATCCTATACGTGTAGTTGGCCATTGAAGCTAGGAATATCAACCCGCATCTTGAGTTCTCAATCCGTTCGATCTACTCGATCGCTGCCATGTCTGGGGTGTTGAAAGATTATGTCATCGATTTCCTCCTCACTGGAGCCCCCTTCGTCAGGAATGACCCTTGGATGTACTGCCGGTACTATCCTACGATCAGGGCGATTATGAGTTTCAGCAATTGGTGGTGGAGGATTACCACCAGGAACACGGAGTTGCCTTAGGTTTTCCGCCAAGAGATCCGCTATGCGGTTGATGGAAGCCTGCAGCCCTAGCATGGCTTGCCGATTCTCTTGTTGTACTACTTCGAAAGCTGTCGCCGTTAAAAGTAAATTCCCTGGAGCACCGCCCATGGGATTGTTGCCCGACCCGTCGTTAGAAGCCATCGATCCGAGGAGTAACCTCGCTTTGATACCAAACTGACGCAGGGGATGACGTGAGGTCGAGCACCGTCTTCTTCAAGAGGATAACTATTCCGAATCCACGGAATTTCTCTGGACTCCTCACAGAGACTTCTCGAATCCACGAGGAAAGAAAGCAGAAAATAGAAATAAATTCTAATAAATTCGAAATTGATTAATGAATGAATAAAAACGAGTTCACAACCCTTTAAATAGGGGTACCAAGCAATGGGAAAGAAATCAGAATCAAACTACAACTAAAACTCCTAGAAATCGCGACTTACTATAAATAGTAAACTAACTATTTATAGATGGTCGTGATGTCTACTAGTGCGCAAGGTTTTCGGCTAAAAATAGTAAGTGTCCTATTTGGCTTCACCAAACCGTTCTCCTAATTATTCTAAGCTCTTTTCACGTTGGGCACAACTCCTAAAGCCCGACGGAAGAAGAGTTATAATCAAACTAAAACTAACTATTTATAGTAAAAACAAAATTAAAACAGGGAAATGACCGTCGATCCAGGGGTTTTTCGCAATTCCGGGCTGTGCAACCCGGCATAGCCAGGTTGGTTGGCTAAAGTAGCTCGTTCTACCGCAAAATCATATATTTTACGTCAGCTAAGTCATTCCGGATTGTGAGATACACCTGATCTAAGATCCGACGGTCCGGATCACTTTTGTCGTTGACCGGGCCTTTTCTGATCCATCTTGGCCATGAAACTATCAGCAACCCGCTCTACATCAATTTGTTGCTTTGCTAATTATTATCTATCTTGAGAATTAAGGCATGTTGCTAACCATTGGGGATTATGGACTAAGATGTCGTCGTGCCATATTTTTCACATTAATTGTTTAGGTAGTAATAAAGAAATATTGAATTTCAAAAAGTAATCATTACCCATCAAAGTATCATCCATAACATATGATCTAATTACTAGGAAAACTTTAAAGAGTTTAATTTATATTGGAATAAACCTTGGGAGTGAAATTCTTGAAAATCCCTGTCAGATGGATGTCTTGGAAATGAAATTCATGAAAATCATATTAAAAGAAACTGGCCTTCAGGACTAGTTTGATTTTTCTAATTCTGGTAAATGACTGTAAATGAGTCATCATTATTTCTCACCATTTTATTTGGTTAAACGAGAAATTGCTGCCTCCAAATTTGTATGAATCTGAGGTATTTCTGTGTTTATGTATGATAAGATATTCTGGGGCCTACCATGATGAATATGTGATATCATATCCATGCCATTCATCTGTTGTACAATCTCATTGTAGGCTTGAGTCGTCCGAAAAATAAGCAAATTCAAAGTTCAAATGGACCACACCATATGAAATTAATAGTGATCCATTAAGTTGGCAGAACAGATGAATGGCATATATGACATATACATCATAGTGGGCCCCACAGATTTTGGGGCCAAAATGTCTTTCAGCCTCTCTTTTGTGCCAAAATACTGGACTTGTCAACATCAGCCTTGGTAATACTGGTAATTACAAGTATAACTAAGTGATGACTATTTTATAATTACAAGTATAAGTAAGTGATGACTATTTTACAATGTATTTATATTGTAATTTGAAAATCAAGCATGCCCTTTATGCTTTCGAAAAGAGTATCTTTAAAAGGATTTTTAGACAAAGTAGCTCCCAACTGTTTTTAAATAGCCTAAAAAACCTTTATTATTCAAAATAAGTCTTTGTGGCTCCTTGACAACTTTCTAACTTTTCTTCGGACTATTGTTCCATTCACATTGTATGGCCATTGAGTTTCTCGATGCGTAAAAGCCCTCTTTGCTATGAAATGGTAGTGGGTCCCCTCAACATTGAAAGGGCCCACTTCATGAAAGATTTGATCCGTTGATTATAATCGGACAACCATGAAACCTCAGGAGAGTAGTCTCTTCATAACTGACTAACCTCTTCGTGGCTCACAAGACCCTTGGAAGTTCACAATCACTAAGAGATTATTTCCTCCATTGTGTTCCACCCATGATGCAATTTTTCCCTCAAACTTGATCTGATCCCATGAAATTAAAACCCTTCCATATGAATGGGATGAATCCCCCTCATGCTAAGTCGGTGGGCCCCAAACAACACACCTCAAATCCCCGTATAAAGGGTCTGCGTCAGTTGGGCCTGAAACCCTATTTTTCGCTTTTCTGTTTGTTGTCTTTTCCAAGGAGGGGACCACCACCATTGGAAGCTTCGGCCATTGCTTGTAACTGTACGAAACAACAGCAATTTCCAGTAAAACTCTGGCTACTCTCCGGCATCTTTCTAACCACACTATGGCGGCGGAAGGTGGATTTATTTGTCTTTTTTACATTGTTTATCTAAACAATTGAGATAATGGGGTTTGTGGAGATAATGCCTAGTGGAGATAATGGAGTTTGTGGAGATGGAATTTGTGGAATGGAGTTTGTGGAGATGTACACATGATGCATACCTTTGATCTTGTATAGCTCGCTGATGTACACATGACATGCACCTGAGACCTTCTCTGGCTCGCCGATGTACTCATGGCTCCCACTTGGGACACATGGCTCGCCAATGTACACATGGCTCACTGATGTGCACATGGCCCGCAACTGGGACCTTCTTTAGATTGCCAATGTACACATGGCTTGCACCAGGGATAATGGCTCCCGGGTCCGAGACACATGGCTCACCGATGTACACATTGCGAGCCCTGTGTCCATATGCGAGTCATGTGTACCAGGTGTGAGATATGTAGACATCAGTGAGCCAGTGAAGGTCCCAGGTGCCAGCCATGTGCACATTGGCAAATCATACAAGATCCCAGGTGTGGGCCATGTGTACAACGACAAGCTATAGTGGGGTCCCAGCCATGTGTACATCGGTAAGCCACAGGGGTCCCAGCTTCGAGCCATGTGTTCATCATCAGCGAGTCATGTGTACACCCAACTGCGCGGCATGTGTACATCAGCGAGCCACATGTCCATCATTAAATATTGGAAATATTTAATTATTCATACAAAAACCTGCTAAGACCATTTCTTTTCATGTACTACAGTTTCATTCTATGAATCCAGATAACTTGGTCCTTCCTTGGACTATGTTAACGGTTAACGTGAACGTCTCCCCAAGGTGCTCCATAGTGTTTTTAAAGTTCGTGAAGGAAGATTTCTTAAAACTGTAAAGTTAGGACAAAACTATTTAGTAATAGTTGTTTTGGATATCTTCTCAACTTTGATGATGCAAAATGGAAAGCTCAACCACCTTTGCTCCATTGCCTTATATAAAGTCACCTCGGTGACTTCTATTTCGACATCCAAGGCATCGCTGTAAGCTTTAGGTTGTTGGATTTCACTGTAATTATGGGTTTGAGGTGGGCACCACTTGCTCAATCAAAGAAGTCTGATAAGGGGTCTTTAAAGAGTCACATTACTCTTAGAGAACAATATTTCAAGCATTGTTTTTCCGTAAGAAAAATTAATTTACTTGATGCATTTTTTTTTTGCTCCATTAGAGTTTTGACGTGATAAGTTAATGAACAGATAATACATAGCTATGGTTCAAGGAGTTAGCCAGCCAAAGTCATTATGAAAATGTGACTGTGTAAGCTATTATTTTAACTTCTACTTGACTTGATGTCTACATAACTTTAATATGTGTTCGTCTATCGATATATTCTCAAATATTTTTTATAGATGTACTTCCTATGCAATGCTTATGGAGAACATTGGTTCTTGATGGTGGTATACCTCAAGAGGGGAAACTGAAATTGCTCAATAGTTTCTACTCTTGGAATGGGGTATACGATGAACAAGTTAGGGCATTCACGGTGGGTTTGAGATGGGAATTTCATATTTTTTACGGTGGGAATAAGTGTTGGGGAAGCGCAATGGCAATTTTCTATGCCAAAGGAGATCCCAAAATAGAAAACTTACTATAATTGTGGGATATCCATCCTTAAATATATTGACGTTCAATGTAGCAATGAAGAAATCAATTTTACCCAAATTTGTATTAATTGGAAGAATGCTTTATGATTTAGTTTTCTTTATTGTTCAATTGTAATAACTTCATAAAATGCAGGACGATATCTCAAATTTCAGACAAACTATCACATGTGACTGTCTTCAGCAACAGCGGAGCATATCAAAACTTGCGGATAAAAGATAACTATAAGACTGAAGCAGAGAAAAAAATGAAAACAGGATGGGAGTTGAGAAGAATAAGGGAAAAGATAGAGAAGGGGTAGAGGCTAAGAAAAGAGAAGAAGAATACGAAGTAATAAAGAGAATGCCCAATGATAAGATGGTATTAAAGAGAAAGACAACTAGTCGAAAGCAGTAAATATTGAGAAATAAAATGAAGAATGATGTATAGTTTTTAAATTTTTAAAAAAATCTTTAATTCATTCCTTTTGTAAAAATGTTGTACATCAACATTTGTCGAAATAAGAATACCCCATTCATTTTGACTTCTCACCAACTGATATCGTCGGTGAGTGTTTGGATCTGTATGTCTTTATTTTGAAAACGCCAGACATGTCCGGTCCCGATGCATGCACCATCCATTCACAACTTTCTATAATGCGTTTAATTGTGTATCTCTTATTGTTTAATTTCACCACCTTATATTGGAAGTTGGATTGCATGGAAAATTTACTGAATGCGTCTTTAATATGATTCTTGTCCCTATACATTTGACCAACGATAATTAGATTGAAATTGTCGACAAAGTCCGAAAGATTCAAAAACTCCTCGTTAATGAATACATCATCATTCTTGCATATGTTGGATATTGGGAGTGAGATATTTAGATTGTATTCACTATCGACTCTTCTAAAAGTTGGATCCGAATAACTGTCGACCATCGAAAGAAGTATCAATGAATTTCTTAATCGAGCAGGTATGCTTGAAAAGTCTTGACTTTCCAATGACCTGAAAAATGACCACTCAAAACTCTCGGGTCTTGGATAATGTATCGAAGCATCGGTTAATGGTTCGAGAATGTCTGGGTAAGAATCACTATTTAACAACCTGAAAGATAGCCCCTCAAAACTCTTGGGCCTGGGATAATGTATCGGTGCATCGGTGGATAGTCCGTGAATATCTAGGCAGAAATCACTGTCCAACAACACGAAAGATGGCCCTTCAAAACTCTCGAGCCTAGGATGATATATCAATGCATGGGCTGATAGTTTGAGAATGTCTAAGCAGGAATCACTATCCAACAACTTGAAAGATGGCCCCTCAAAACTAGCTGTAACATCCCAGATTTTTGCCAACCTGGGATTAGACATCCTTAGGCATTGGGTCAATCTTAACACCTGATTAACTTTTCAAACGCTCAATTCAAAGCCTCAAATCCCGTCTTAAACCATTTTCTTCACAAATCCCACCCTTCACTACCTTGTGCTTTCAATTTTTCAAAGCACTTTCGCCCTAGACACTATCTTAAACTAGCTAAGTAGTAAAACTTGGATCACTTTATATACAAACTGCAAAGGCCTAAGTACCATCTCAACCAGAAAACAATTAGGATTAAATTCTTTAGAAATTTAACAAAGTTAACTAAGTGCAAAACTCGATTAGCCATGAAATCCGTTGGGATCACTTTAAATACGATCTGCAAGACCCAAAACTTGCAAAATCAGTGACTCTAGGTTTCCCTAAAGTTTAAAACCAAACTCATTTCCCGTCTGCTCTCGGGAATGAAACGAAACTTCGTATTAGGTCTAGACTGCACATCGGGAGTCCGATTAACACGAAGCTAAGGAACTAGGACCACCTCACTGGACTTGACAATCATCTCAAAAATCAGATGATTCCGATGTCCCACGGCCATTTATTTCGATCCGGAGCGAGGGAGTGTGAAAAACACTATTCCCTTTGAAATTAAAATATCTGGAATAGTGATCTGGCACCTTTCGCTTGCGCATCAGTATTAAGCAACCAGACCGTCAGAATCAGACCAAATTACACCCTCGGATCAGGAAAAATTTCAGGAACATTTACATGTACTTGGAATTTCGGATCGTGGCCCACTGACCGTTGAACTGAAAGTGGCCCGCCACGTACGATCTAGGAATCCGATCGAGTCGAAAACGTAATCCCTCATAGATCCATGTGTGGTGAGCTTAAGTCTGACGTTTGGCTCAAGGAGGGCCACCAGAACCTCTCTTTTGAGCTGGAAAAGTGACGAAATACCTATATTAGCAGTAACCTTTGAACAGGAGTCTATTTCGGTGAGTTTTGAGACTATATAAGGACCTTAAACCCTCTCTCATGGCAGCCATACGAATTTGGATTTGAGAGAGGGAAAAGAGAGAGAAAGTGAGGGAGAAGTGGGAGAATCTCCCTGCCGTCGTTCCCTGCCACCACACGGGCTGCACCATCCCTTTCTCATCGCTTTCCCGGCGATTCCAGCCCCGTTTCTAGGTAAGAAACCCTAACCCTAATCTATTTTAGGGTTGTATAGGTTGTAGGTTATGAGATAGCTAACCTATTTCGTTCTCTAGGTTGCCAAACTCCCGTATACGGAAGCTTAGCGAACCTATCAACTCCGTTACGATTCTACGACAAAAGGTGAGGACTTTAAGTGTATAAGTTACGGTTTTCAACGCTTTCAATGTCAGATAATGATAGATTCATGATCTGCATGCAAATACACATGTACAAAGTGCTTTCCGTTTCCTGTTTCGATTAGCGATGTAGAATATGGAATTTCACATACTCTAGATATACGTAGAAATACCGTATACGTATTTTTCTTGTGAAAATGTTTGACATGATTATTTAATGTTTGATTATATGATATGTGGATAAAATGCTAGTTTGGCGAAAGGAATCGCAAAAATACATGTTCATGTGTAAATGTCATGTATGTTGAAATTGCGTATTCTAGAAATACCGCATACGTGCGGATTTTGGAAATGCAATTGTAATGATTATTTGCTGTATGATTGTGAGATACATGGGTAAAATACTCACGTGGCGAAGGGACAGCCCTAACACGTATTTGCTAACATACGTCATGTATGTTGTAATAGTGTATTTTAAGTGTTTGTGAAAATGACTGAATGAGTATAGAATTCTCATTCGTGCTTGCCATGATTAGTTGTCATGGATTCATGATTGATGTATTGGCAATACCCCTTGACGAAAGGAATTGCCCTAAATCACGCCACGGCCAATATACACTATATAGGCTAAAATGTGTGGCCCAAGTGTTTGTGGAAATGACTGAATGAATATGGAACTTGGATTCCTGCTTGCCATGACTATCCGTCGTGGGTGTACGCGTGTTATGATTGCGGCAACTCCCTAGTGAAAGGATTTGGCCTAATGCCTATGTGATCGACAATGTCATGTATGTTGATGTATGTTGGTTTAAGTGTTTCTTGAAATGTCTGAATGAGTAGTAATTAGCAAATTGTAATGTATAAGGGTGTTGAGATATGATTCTCAACCTCTTTTAACTATGTGTATGATCTCCTTTGATAGTTGTGTGATTAGGAATTGAACATGTACAAACTCATGCTTGTGTTATGATTCATAACATGCTCAACTGCTTTATGATTTTAACTATGTAATGCATATGTTTAAAATTATATTTACGTTGTATGATCCGTCATGGGTGATGGGGGAGCGGAGCAACGAGTGCGTGCAACAGCCCTGGCAGCCCTAAACGGATAATACCAGACTTTGATTGTATGATTTGAATCCTGATCCATTACTGCTTTATCTATTGCAATTGATTGTGTTTGGGGCTATGCTTATGGCCCAGGCAATCGGTAACGAGATTGAACTCGTGGCTGAGATTCATTTGCCACGTGGGATGTGTTCGACGAACTCGAGTCGTGCGTTGCCTGTCGGCAGTGGCTAGGCCACACGAAGTTGTTTATACACTTCATGTCGTGCAGCTCAACGGGCGATCGTGCTAGTCGAGCTCGTCAAGTAACCCGATCTGTCTTATGCATGTTCACCCTGTTTGGACGCTACTGCTTGAACCTAGGGTACCAAACTTACCAGTGAAACCCCTTTTAACCATGGTACCTCGATCCGCTAAGACGCATGAGCCGGGCATGGTGGTATGGGACACCGTGGTCGAGCTGTCGGCCTACGCTGGGGCCATGTGCCTCCCCGTAGTGACCATTGCGCAACCAACTCGTGAGCCGAATATGGTGGTATGGGACACTGTATTCGAGTTGTCGATACATACGGCGAGAGCCGAGTACGGTGAGACCTGTACTCGTGCTGACGGGCGACGAGTCCTCCGTAGTATCTTCGAGTATACTCCAAGGGTCTGTGATTGGCGACGAGTCTTTCACAGCAACTAGAGTATGAGTGGAGCCGAGTACGGTGAGACATGTACTCTAGCTGACGGCTAGTGATTAAGCCGAGTACGGTGAGACCTGTACTCGAGCTGACGGCCAGTAATTGAGCCGCATACGGTGAGATCTGTATCCGCGCTGACGGGTGACGAGCCCTTTGCGATGCCTTCACTAAGCTTCTCAAACTATAATATCGTATGAGAATAACTAGGATTGACGACCCTAGAATGGATCATGTTGGGAATGATAAAGGGAGGTACCTTAGTTTCCCAATACTGCTGTTTGAAATGGACTAATAAAAACTTGGTAATCATGAGCATCATCGCACTGCATGTGCTTTGTAGATGTGGCGCACTGAAGGAGTAAGCATTCGCGAACGTAAGATGATGTCGCTTGAGGGTGGTTTGGCAAGGGCATACAGCATCATGTCATTTCATTCTTGCATTTAATAAGAGTAGTTAGAATTGTTTGATTTGTACTGCTTTATCATTACTGCTTGATTAAATTGATAACATGTTAACCTATGCTTTACTGTTCCACTGAGTTGATCACTCACTCCCACGTTACGGGACGGTGTTGTACACACCAACCAGATTTGTTGAGTTTCAGGTGATGACGATGCTTGTGAAGCAGAGCCGGACTACTTCTATGATGATAGGAGGAGTTCTCCTATCTGTATCTCTCTGGCAGGTCAATGAAGACCTGATATTGTATTGACGGGGCTATGGTACATGGGATAGGAGGCATTACACTTCCTCACATTTGGTACGTTTTAGAACTACACTTGTATTTATTTAACCTGGTAATGTTATCACACTCTGGAGACTCATCATAAGTTATATATTTTATTTATCTATCACAGTCTTCCGCTTGCAAATTAATTGTCTCTGGAGTATGATATGCTGTTTTGGCTTAATCTCACTCATGTTCAATACACGAATACAGTCAACATTCAATCATCATTCATTTTGTTGCATAAGTGATGTTCTGGAACTCGGGAGTTGAGTTTATGCTCGACCCCCGATTTTCAGGGCGTTACAAGATGGTATCAGAGCATGATTTTGATTAAACCGGACTTGGGTTATGGTCACACGATGCACACTGACGCACTCTGACTTAGGAGGGAGCGACGGAACATAGAAACAGTCATAGGTATTCCGATTTCGCCAATCGGCGAAGTTCACTAAAGTCGAACGCCGAAATCGAGTATGTATTCAACCATGGTCGCACGGGTCGACCTTAAAACATTTCTAGGTTGTCTAGTGAAGGGTCAAGATCATAATCCACCTCATCTCAATCATTGAGAATCAGTAAAATGTGCGATAACGTGATGAGGATAACTACTCTGAATCCTTGGAGCTTCTCTGGACTCCTCCCAGAGACTTCTCGAATCTACAAGAGGAGAAAGCAGAAAATAGAAATAAATTCTAATAAATTTGAAACTGATTAATGAATGACTAAAAACGAGTTCACCACCCTTTAAATAAGGATACCAGGTAATGGGAAAGAAATCAGGAACAAACTACAACTAAAACTTCTAGAATTCGCGACTTACTATGGGTCGTGATGTCTATTAGTGGGTAAAGTTTTCGGCCAAAAATAGTAAGTGTCCTAAACGACTTCACCAAACCATTCTCCTAATTATTCTAAGCTCTTTACACGATGAGCGCAACTCCTAAAGCCCAACAGATGAAGAGTAATTAAAGTAAAACTACCATTTTTAGCAAAACGAAATTGAAACGGGGAAATGACCATCAATCGGGGGGTTTTCTCGCAATTTCGGGCTGCGCAACCCGACATAGCGGGTTGGTTGGCTTCATTAGCTCGTTCTACCCCAAATTCATATATTTTACGTCAGATAACTCATTCCGGATTGCAAGTTACGTCCGGTTTAACCCGAAACTACCCGAAATTGAACGAACCGGAGTCGGGGGCCTCCCCACTTAAATTTACTAAGACCCCAGATTGAACCAGGGTGCATTTGGCACCCTGGGCACGTGGCAAGGTGGTCCCCAAGGCGGTGGCGCGGCTCCGGCCAAGTCCGACCGCGGCGGCGCCGCGGCTCGGGCGGCGGACCGCGGTCCGGTGGGTTTTCTCAAGTGGGGCCAGGGCTGGGGTTGGTCGGCCCGACCTCCCCTACCCCCTGGCACGTGCCATTTTGGCAATTGTTTAGAATTTTGGGGGCTGGAGCTCCCCTCTCTCTCACATCACCCTTCCAAGCCCCCCAACTTGTTGTTTCTCTCTCCAATCTCCCTCTCAATCCTACATTCCACATTTTTCGACCACCATCCATCATTCCACAATGTTTACAGTAATACCTACCTCCTCCCTCTTCATTCTCTCTCAATTGAGCTCCTACACCCCCCCATTTGAGGCTCAAATTCCTATAAACTCCCAACCCAGCCCATCTCTACACTTCCTTTCTTTAAACCCTGTCTGTTGGGCCTCTACAACGTCTGTTGAGACCCCAATCCGTGGAGGGACAAACCTCCATCCCTTACTCTCTCTCTCCCCTTCACTTTTCATTGAATTTCCATGGCCCTATTCGATTTGGTTACGGCCACTTTTGCGCTTTCCAACACATGGCTCATTTTTCAAAGCCTATACCAATAATTTTAATCCCCACCCACCCTCCTACCAACCATGACACTCCCAATCCTGAGGTAGGATTAGTAATACAATCCCGTTTAGTACGGCTTGAGACCACTGGCCAAATAGTGTTGAAGTGATAAAGTCCCTTGATATACATTAACCTACCGCACTCTGATAGCTTAAGCTTTCTGAGTAAATGGTTGTTTGACAAATAGACCCTCGAGTTTTGGACCTAGAGCAGTGCTTCAACAGACCTGACAGTATAGGAAATCCAACCAATTAAGATCGTGAACTCTAGAACCCCCCTTGTGGTTGGTTTGAGCATGTGTGACATGCTCGGCGTAGTTAAATTCAACTTTAGGCAACTCGATTCCAATTAGACAACTTTGACCCTAAGTGATAAAACCCTTCCTTGTATTAAAAATGAAGTGAAATCATCTAACGTATAAGCATCGACTTTGGACTCACCTATGGATTCCCGCTACTCCTCAATTAAGATTAGGCTACTGGATAGGCTAAGGAGAGTACAAGACTAATTAATTATGCTAAGCCAATTGAATAATAGACTTAGTTATTCGGCTTAAACCGACTCAACCCACTACACAATTTTCTTTCCGTGTTGGCCCGACCATTTACAATTAAGAGTTTATGATTTGTCCTTGAAAAGTGTTAGGAGTATATTGCTGATAGAGACTTTGTCTTTTAGGCCTAAGGAATTGCCCAAATGGGCAACAGACAGTTGGGGATTAGGTCCCAAATCGCATGCCCTGTTGGCATCCATATTGTGTTTATGAACGTAAAAAGATAGCCTGCCTATTAAGCTAGACATAATTAAATAGGGTAAGTCTGGACCGCGACAAAACTCCTTGGTAGAATTAGGCATCTTGCCTCAAACTCACACCCATCTGTGATAGCTCCTTTCTATAATCCTAGGTACCAAGACTGATGTAGTGGGAGACCGCATTTCATTTCATGTCAAGGATAAGACTTAAATTACACCTTGTTCCGTCATACGGATCAGGACATAGCTCTTGAGCCTTGAGGGTGAAAATAAAATTTTTAGGGGGGGGTAGAACATTATGAGCCCAATCTAGTTAGGTCACCTAATACACCTCTTTGACTGGGTGGCGCAGCGAAACGCGGTGGACCCTACCCACTGGCCCAGGATCGAAACGGTGCTCGTGAATACGAACATTATAGAAGCCCTAGCCTGCCCTACTATGAGAAACCGTTTTAGGATGATCTAGTAAGATTTGATTTACCATTTCCTTGGACATAGATAATAATGAGGACTCTCTTAGACTAAGACCTAAAGGGAAACCTTAGAAAAAAAAAAAAAAAAACAATTTGAGCCTTTCAATGATGGACATTCCCTACTCTTAGAGAGTGATCAGACTACGGAGTTACTGAAATATACAACTGCGAAGTTTTCGCGGTTTGACCTAATTCCCAATCCTGGGTGACTAACCGATGGACTCTCTGCTGACGAGCGGACGACCAGGATCTACCAGGATTCGGAAGGGATACGATGAGTTCCTACCCTGGCCCGGTAGATGATCGATGTATCGGGATCGAGCCCACTATTGCCGTCTCTCCGTGTTGGTCAAACAATGAAAACAGTTATCGTACTCTAAATTGTTGGGAATTGTCGTCGAGACTCCAAATAGGTAAAAAAATAAATGGTAGCAAACCATCAGGGTATGAGAAATGGATAAAGAATTAAGGTTTAAGGGGGGTAAACTAAAATAAACCAGCTGGTATATACCCTACCACGCGTGGAAACTTGGAATCAATAAGTCTTAGGCGAATGAAATAATAGAAATCTTCCCTTATTACCCTTAGCCAATTTCGGGGACGAAATTTTGTTTTTAAGGGGGGTAGATTGTAACATCCCACATTTTGCCAACCTGGGATTAGACATCCTTAGGCATTGGGTCAATCTTAACACCTGATTAACTTTTCAAACGCTCAATTCAAAGCCTCAAATCCCGTCTTTAAACCATTTTCTTCACAAATCCCACCCTTTCACTACCTTGTGCTTTCAAATTTTTCAAAGCGCTTTCGCCTTAGACATTATCTTAAACTAGCTAAGTAGTAAAACTTGGATCACTTTATATACAAACTGCAAAGGCCTAAGTACCATCTCAACCAGAAAACAATTAGGATTAAATCCTTTAGAAATTTAACAAAGTTAACTAAGTGCAAAACTCGATTAGCATGAAATCCGTTGGGATCGCTTTAAATACGATCTGCAAGACCCAAAACTTGCAAAATCAGTGACTCTAGGTTTCCCTAAAGTTTAGAAACAAACTCATTTCCCGTCTGCTCTCGGGAATGAAACGAAACTTCGTATTATGTCTAGACCGCACATCGGAGTCCGATTAACACGAAGCTAAGGAACTAGGACCACCTCA
>JAJHSJ010000167.1:0-43593 GCA_021015155.1 Magnolia officinalis | reverse complement strand
AAGGAACTAGAAATTAGAAATCAGAACATTTCCATCACCAAAGTCTTATTAAGGTTACATTTCTGAGATGCCCTTTCCTGTTTCGTACTGAAAGATGTTTTTTGCATTATAATGTGCATGGACAGAAGAAACTGAGCTACTGAGCTTGAAAAAAGGGGACATGCATCAAGCACTTCCAGTGAAATTGAAAGTCCTAACAAAAATGCACATCTGATTTAATTCCCAAGCACTAGAAGACATCCAAATACACGAAAACTACTCTAACATGCATTTCTCTTAAGAATTTTCAATGAGACCACCAGAATCATTTTTTGGTTGTGTGAATAGATGTCCATAAAAATATGCATATTTTCTTTCGAAATGAAATATTTAAATAAATATAAGGCGTCGATCTGTGAGAACCAACGTACTGAGCTCTAACAGTATGTGTTGCACTTGCATTTTTTTTTCCCCCTTCAGAAACGAAATACACCTTGTTTGCGAGCTACTTCCTGCATAATTTATTTTTATTTTTTTTAAATAACATGGAGCATTGGGCCGTTAGTTCTTGCTCAAGTTTATGTAGGTTTAAATCAAATTAACCCTTCTACTAGAGTGGAATTATACAATCCCTGACCCAATGATATGCATAATATGCTTAGGCCTTCAGTGAATGGGCCCCATCATTGATGGACCATGCTCCCAAAATCTTTATTATTCCTTTTCTTTTCAGATTTGAAGATCCTATTTATCAAGTCTCGAGCCTTTTATCTGTTGAGTTTGGACCATGGCTTGATTTTATCTTTACTGTTTCTTTTCTAGACCACAAATCAAATGGTAAGGATTCTTCCGTTGAGGAGACTTTTGGGGCATGTCCTGACCACTGTTTGGGCCCCTAAGATCCAATCTCAATTGCTGAACCATGGGGCCCAATTGTCGAACTGAAATTTCGAAGAAACTGTACATTTCCTTAGGTCAATGATCATGTAATTTATTTAAATTTGAATGAATCCATTCAATCTGAATTTCTTTATATGCCTCCATGTCCCTATGTCAGCATGCTCATGGACATGCAGAATTGCTGTTTGGGCCTCAACATGCTACCACCAAGGGTGTCAATGGGCAAGAATAGAAGAAAATCAAAAATTTGAATGGGCCCAGCCAAACCTGTCCTAAATCTCGGCCCAAAAATTAACCCAACATGAACTGGTGAGAGTCCTTCCAACACCCAAATTTCTTGTACAAACAAATACAGTTTAAACTAATGATCAAGGATGGAGGTGACTGCAAATTCAAAAAATTCTCTTTATCACAAAATGTGCAAGAGCCATGGGTAGCAATGAGCAGGGCAAGTCTTTAAATGGCACAATTTTTAATCAGGCCTGTTTCCACCCTGTTTAGTAATCGGAGCTTAATTTTAGGTCCAAGGGCATGTTCCCATACTCAGTCCTGGCATTAGTAGACAATTTTGCAAAACCTAGGTCTATCAAAACACACGTGAACTCTGCTCAGGGCTGAAATTACACTCCTGAGCCGGACCCATAGTGGGCTGGGACCTGAACCAACAGATGAACCCAGCTGGCCAGACAATATGACCAAAATCCTATTCATATGTATGGAAAAATCATAGAATTAAAGAACACTTACAGACCTCAATGGCATACACATGGAAGATATACCCATCTGCATAAGCACTACAGATTCATAGTTTAAAGCATCCCTTCTGCAGTGACTTCACTCAAAGAGTATTTTCTCTCCATTTGATCCTCGTTTTCTTGGATTTTACAAGTTGATATAATGCACTGCTTAGGTAAACAGTAATTACATTAACCTTGTTCTGTTAGGTATAAAATGAGGAAAGATACAATGATTGGCCAAGCTAGCCGTTTATTACAAGGCAGCATTCTGTAAACGTGGGGGCCACCTTGAAGTGAGCTGGCCTCCTTGTGACCGGGCTTGATTCAAGAAACACCCATGTTGGACAATCCTAGCCATCTGATTGTTGGCCTGAAAAGAAAAGGTTGAAAATATAATATAGCCCACCGCCTATATGCAAGGGGGAAAAGTTCCCAGATTGGATGGCTGGGAATTGCTTGTTTCAGAGAATTTAGTCCATAGAATATGTATGGTGTTGCCACCAGAGGAAGGACCTGAATCAGTAAAAGGTGAGCTCCACCTGCACAGAATGTTGTACTGAATGCAATGGCTGCTTTTGCCGGTTCTAGCCAGGTAGTGTGTACCTGGTTCTGAGGATATCCATAGCTCCATTCCAATTTGATTGGATTCAGGTCTAGATATCGGGCCTGATTAATTAAAATTCAAGTCCAACAATTTGGATCTGATTAGAGATTAGGATGGTCAGGTGTCCAAATATCTGATCTCTTTAGAATTATCTTTATTTAATTAAATTAAGATTCTAAAACCTTAGAAAATGCATTTTTTTAGTTTGTGTTCATGTTCAAATCTGGATACGAATGTGGATCCCAACCTGAATATGAATTGTAGTTAGCAAAACTCCATTTTAAACTCTGTATTTTTTGAAGGATTTTTTTTTTTTTTTTTGGGTGCATAATCACTCTAACATTTAGAACTCATTTATTTCAGAAGATCAACAAAAACACTCATCTTTTGGGGCAAGCCATATAAACTCATTTTCCTTTATCACAAACAAAAACCAAAAAAAAAAAAAAAACAAACAACAAAACAAAAAACAAAAAAAACAAAAAACTTTTGATTATGATTTAAAGACCTGGTTCTTGTCTTTGTTGATGGAATATAGTAAGAGGTGGGATTTTTTGTAAGGACCAATTTATATAGAGATTACTAGGAAAGGAAGGATTTGAGTAGGCCACTCTTTATCTATGTATACAATTATTAATGTACATAAAACTTGTAGCGGTTTAATTGAAGTTTTGTATTCTAATCTCATTTAGACATGCTTATGTTGCTCAGCTCAAAATGTGTTAAACCCATACCTTTCTTTCTCCAAAATTTTTCCATTTCTATTCCTTTGATCCAAACTTTTTAATCTTTTCGAGGATTGAAACCAAATGAAATGCAAACATTTCCCATGCTTCTCTCTCCGTACGTTATTTTGATGAGTGTGAACCCAATAGGACACTCGAATTCCATTCTATTGGGATACAGGACCTTGTATGTTACCTGCATTTATCCAGACTGATCCTTATCCACTTCTCTTGGAGCCCGTTTGGACGCAGCCCCCGTAAAAGGGGATTTCCTACAAAAAAGGGGTTTTCCAGCAACTTTGTTGGTTGACTCACTGAAAACCAATCCTATTGGCCTATTTCAGTGAGTGGGGATCAGTCAATGGTTTGCAGAGCTGCATCCAAGCGCATAACATAAATTTGGGTTTGGCTCTAAAAAAGTGTTTAGGTGTCAAATGCCCCTTTTGATGGTGTGTCGAAGCTGGCCCTTAGGTTTAGCACCAGGATCTCACCTGAAGCCAGCCTGCCGAAAGCCATTAAAAATGGTAAAACATATGATCATTTAGCTATTTTCTATCTCAAACTAGTGGCTCTATCCAGTTCCCAGTAAAATGGTAAAACATGAATATTTAGCTATCTTCTATCTCAAAATAGTGATTCCTCCATCTTCCATTTTTCTTCTTCTTGAAATTCAATAATAAACAGGGAACCGAGGCAGTGGGAGAACTCCATTAGATTGGGATTCTAGAGTGAAGATCTTGCTCGGGGCTGCGAGGGGCGTTGCCCACATCCACTCTGAAGGCGGGGGAAAATTGGCCCATGGCAACATCAAATCCTCCAACATCCTCCTCAGCCCTGACCTGGACGGCTCTGTCTCAGACTTTGGCCTCACACCTCTCATGAACTTCCCCGCTGTGCCCTCTCGGACCACAGGCTACCGCGCCCCGGAAGTGATTGAGACCCGGAAGCCCACCCAGAAGTCTGATGTCTATAGCTTTGGTGTCCTCCTGCTCGAGATGCTAACAGGCAAGGCCCCTTTGCAGTCCCCAGGTCAGGATGACATTGCCGACCTTCCCAGATGGGTCCAGTCGGTCGTCCGGGAGGAGTGGACAGCTGAGGTGTTTGACATAGAGCTGATGCAGTACCAGAACATCGAGGAGGAGATGGTGCAGATGCTGCAGATTGCGATGGCGTGTGTGGCCAAGGTGCCAGACCTACGGCCGAAAATGGGGGAGGTAGTGAGGATGATGGAGGACATCCGGCAGACTGATTCGGATAACCGGCCATCATCCGAGGACAAAACAACAACAACAACAACAACAACCCGCCCAGGGATGAGAGCATCCAGATCACCTCTTGATGAATCTATAGTGGCCCACAGATCTAAGATCTCCGGTTTCATCAATTGATGGAATTTGGTGGCTCACGTACCCTTGCATGCATGCCCAGGAAAGAAGCGTTTATGTTGGTGTTATTGCTCGATTTTAAACGTTGGCTTTTTTCATGATTTTTTTTTTTTTTTTCAAGCTTAGGTGGATGTGATTGATTGATTAGATTGTGTTCTTAGTGTGTTATTAAATGTAGGCATTTGATTATCAATGATCAAAATGGATGCAAATGCAATCGAGAAATGCAAGTGCAAGATCTAGGAAGTGTAGATGCCCTGGCACGAAAAGCAGAATAGCTCACTCAACCCATCAAATCCGTCTGAACTAATGACAGCCTCCAGAGACGGAATCAATGGTCCCCACAGAATATTGGATGGCTATCAACTGTGTATCAACTGTATAGCCCATCTGATTAACAGTCTAGGACACTGAATTGGGGCCCACTAGAACAAACTGAGGTGTACGATGGTACTTACAAATATCCTATCCGTCTAATCTTTGCTTTCTTTCTGTTGAACGCTGATTGTTGTATTCTTTCTTAGCCGTTACAACTGAGCAGACGGTGGAGATCTTTCGAGAATGATTCGTCCACCGCTGTCAACAGGCTTGGCTTTGGGCGACCTAAACCGAGTTCTTTAATAGGCCCAACAAAAGAGGCCAACACCAAACATTCTGCAATCTACTTGTTCCTTTTTCTTCTTTCTACACCTTTAATTAGCTATATGCAGAGAGAGAGAGAGAGAGAGAGAGAGAGAGAGAGAGAGAGAGAGAGAGAGAGAGAGAGAGAGAGCTGTGCCCTACTCCATCTACCTCATTTTTTGGGATGATCTCTAACATGCGCATATGACTGGTACGGTGATAAACATAAAGAGGAGATAAGTTTCAGTAGATTACATCAAAAAAATGAAAAATATGGAGATAAAATTTAATACCGTCTGTGATCTTTTGCCGTCGGCATCTGAACAATCTACTGGACAATAATCACATTTTTCAATTCCCCAAATACGGCTTTCTTTATATAAAATGCATTTCCACCTATAACTATGAAACCGAAATTTGGTCAACACGTTATATGATGTAGAGTGGGTTGTGGACACTTTTATGTTCAAGATGAACTAGAGAAGGCCCGATCGGAGGGAGAAGTGATTATGACAATTACAACCCTAAAACATGTATATCTCGCAAGCTAGAATGAGTTATTCAACGTACTATATATGATTTTGGGACAGAAGAATTTACTTTAGCCAACCCACCCTGCCACGTGGGGTTGCCCACATCAAATTTGCAAGATTCCATCGACCACTATCGAAACTTCATTTCTATTTTATTTAGTAAATTTTAGTTCAATCATAACTCCTGATCCTTTAAGCTTTAGGAGTCATGCCCAACATGAAAAGGTCTTAGAAAAATTAGGAGAATAACATAGGCCAAATTGGACACTTATTATTTTCAGCTGAAAACCATGAAGTCTAGTAAAAATCATGACTACCTATAAATAGTAAGTTTAGTATTTATAGTAAGTCACGTTTTTAGAGAGTTCGAGTTGGAGTTTGTTTTTGAAACTTCTTCCTACCTTTAAGATTACTATTTAAATGGTTATAATTTCATTTTTATCATCAATCAATATATTTTTTAATTTATTAGATTTTATTTCTATTTTCCTATTTTCCCTCATAGATTCGAGGAATCTCTGTGAGGAGTCCAGAGAAGCTCCGTGGTTTCAAAGTAGTTATCCCTGAGGAAGACAACGATCGACCTCATCACGTCCATCCCTGCGTCAATTGGTATCAGAGCGAGGACTCTCCTTGGGTTGATGTCAAATAACAAAAGAATGGACCAAAATCCTGTGGATGGTGATTCAGGGATTTGTTATCTTTTGGAAAGAATGGAAGCTTTCCACCGAGAGAGTCAGTTGACCATACAAGGGTTGAGGCAACCCTCGACCATCTTGCGGATACACTAATTTCATCTCGAGCCCAAGATGATGCTCAACCGCCCATGGTTGTTGTATGGCACAACTCAAATTTTCATAAGGTACTACCAGTGGTGAATCGTAGGGCTACCCCAAATGAGTTGAGTTCTAGCGACTAGGACATCGATGACAACTTTTTCCGACGACTAGTCCATGGAGGCGATCGACTAGATCGTGTTGAAAGAGACTATTGAGGTAAAGCCAAACTTTTCAGTTTTAATAGCTTATTACATATAGAAGATTTTCTCGACTATTTAGCCGAAGTAGAACGATATTTTAATTACATGGATGTACCGAAACATTAAAAGGTGAAATTAGTAGCGTTCAAATTAAAATCCGGTGCTTCTGCATGGTGTGAACAATTACAACTCTCACGTGCTCGACAGAACAAAGTGCCCATCCGATCATGGCCATGGATGAGATGCCTTCTTCGATCGATTCGACCAGAGGCCAGTGTCTGAACAGACGACTTAAGAGCAGGTTCAACTCATACACTTTGCTCAACGTGACACCCGAGTAGGTCCTCATGGAAGTTCGGGACAAGCGGCTCCTTAAATGGCCAAATAGGATGAAAACCGACGCCGACAAGCGGGATAAACGAAAGTACTACCACTTCCATCGCGACCACAGCCATTCCACCAACGACTGTTTCGACCTTAAGGAAGAAATCGAAGCCCTCATCTGCGATGAACACCTACAGGAATACGTTAACAAGAGGGAAGAACGAGCAACCTAATAATGGTAACAACAACGAGGCTATAGGAGAGATCCACACCATCTTCGGTGGATTGCAGGAGGAGGAGATTCGTACTGAGCATGCAAAGCTCATACTCGGAGCATCATCCATGACAGCTCGGAACATCAAATTCACCTCACATACCAACCTCTAAAGGAATAGAGGGTAATCCCCTGCGAACTGACCTTCACCGAGGAGGACGCTCAAGGCATCCACCACCCCATGATGATGCACTAGTGGTGGCCATGACTATAACCAACCGCAAAGTGTTTTAGATCTTGGTAGACACCAGCAGCTCGGCCGACGTCCTCTTTGTTGACGCCTTTGACAAGATGGGGGTTGGAAGGTCTCAACTCTAACCCATCAAAACTCCTCTGCTCGGGTTTGTAGGGGACAAGGTTATGTCCAAAGGGTCCATACTCCTAGTCACTGCGGGAGAAGGACCAAATCAGATGATGACGATGATCGACTTCCTTGTGGTCGACTACCCTTCCGTTTACGACGTTATCCTCGGACGACCTTCTCTCAACACTTTGCGAGAAGTAGTATCAACATACCACCTTACAATGAAATTTCTGACCGATCACGGGGTCTGGCAGGTCAAGGGAGACCAACAGGAAGCTCGTCGGTGCTACTCCATTGCTTTGAAGACATAACACCGAACGATGGCCATCACTTCTCTCGATCCCAGGAAGAGTCAGTCGAGAGAGGATCTCTAGTAGAAGACCTCATATCCGCCCCCTCAACGATTCCAACCTGACCCACACTGTACAAGTCGGCTCATCACTGGCTCCAGCTCTGCAGGATAAGATCCTGGACCTCTTTCGACGACACGCCGACGATTTGCTTGGTCCCATCGGGATATGCCCGACATCAACCCAAAGGTGATGGTCCACAAACTGAATGTTGATCCCGACCACCGACCAGTCAGGCAAAAGCGACTGACGTTTGAACAAGAATGCTATGAAAGTGCCCTGGTTTGTCAATTAGCGTGAGTGTTGAGTCAGCAAGACAAGTGAGCCCCATAGGAAGATTGTTCAAGCGTCTGCCTCAAAAGGAAGTGTGCCCGAACTCGTCAAAGGTAAACCTTAGCCTCACATCCCATGTCCTAAAACACCAGGTATATAAAACTCTTTAAAATGGATAGAACATCTTAGGGTTTTTTGGTGAGAAAACTAATTTGCAAAATCAAGAAAATTTCTAAGTTTTCTACCTTTGTCGATTTATCGACACGTGGTTCGATGAAATCGAACCCTGTTATTGATGTCCTCAAAACTAGCTCGATATTATCGAATGGAGGACTTCTGATGTCCAGCAACTACAAGAACTCTGGACTGAATTATCGTGGAATCGATGGACTGTTCGATATTATCAAAATTTGAATCTCGAGTCCATCGAGATGTCTCGATAAAATTGACATCTGGTTAGTTGTGTCCAATATTCTGCTAAGGCAAATCATGTGAGTCTCGATATATCGAAAAGAGTCGATATCCTCAAAATTCAAATCTCGATGATATTGACAGACCTTCGATAATATCGGATTGGGACACAAATCTGTCCAACAAGTTTTCAGGTAAAATCATTCAAGTATCGAGGATCTCTCGATAAAATCAATATTCAAATATCGATCATATCGAGACCAGGTCGATGTCATCGAAACAGGACACAAACTGTCCAGCAAGCTTATAGGAAAATTCCTTGAAAATATCGATGACTCGACACCGTCATTGATATCATCGATATTCAAATTCCGATGATATCGAGGGATGCTTGATCATATCATATACCTGTTTTGTTTTAAAGGCATCTGCTCTCTCATTTTCAAATGTCGAGGAATCGAATCTCGTTTCGATAAAATTGGAGTTCGAAATCAAATGACATCGAAGCGTGTTTAATTCCCTCGACCAGTTGACAAAAAGGTTCAGAAGCATTTGACAGATTGAGTTCGTATCATCGAGCGGTCATTCGATGCAATCGAGAGTATACGTTCGATGATATTGAACCTTGCTCGATGATATCAAACTCTGTAAAAAAATATAATTATTTTATATCCGTTGAAACTTTTTGCCTATTTAATGAGAGCTTGCCTTTGATTGTTTTTTGAGAGAAAATATATAGAGCTTTTGAGTGTTTAAATCCAAATCATATACCTTAAGCCTTTTCTCTCATGGGAGTTCATCCTCCAATCCACCCTCATCATTGATATTCAATAAAGTGGATTAGGGAATGAACTTCCGCATTCAAGGACCCTGCAGCTACCATCTAATGGCAAATCATTGAGCTGGGATACCTTGAATGCATAGATGGTTGAAATCACTCTATTTCCAATATAGGAAAACATTTAATAGAGTAGGATTCCAACATAACCTTGACCCAACCCGTTGCTATACATTAGAGCATTTTCTGTGTTGCGGTTCAAGGAGGTGAAGATTCTTCGTCAAAGGAGGAGATCTTCATCAACGTGCTTAATGAGACTCATCTACTTATCTGTACGTCATTAGAGTCCAGAGAACCCTTATGATAATTCCTTCTGTAGGATTGGGTTAAAGGTGCTTCTCACCCCTTTCAAGTCCTCATAGGAGGCCTCTGACGGGAGTGTATGTGGGGGTGCTGTGTGTTGACCCTTGCTCTGTGGAGAGCACAAACTTAGGTCCTTGTGTAGGTCCTTGACCTGTGTGGTCTAAAACTTGGGTGATGTGTGTTGACCCTTGCTCATGGGAGCATAAACTGGTAGGTTTCTTGTGTGGATCCTTGGCCTATGTGACCTAAAACCTGGGTGCTGTGTGTTGACCCTTGCTCCTCTGTGGTGGCATAAACTTGTGTCGTGGAGACACGTTAGAGTCATCCTAGAGTAGGTTGTACTGGTTTGAGGTGAACCTGATTTGAAACCTCTGTTAGTGAGATCCGGTACACTCAAGGGTTGAGTGTGTCTGCCGGAAGTGGAGTAGACACATAGTCGAACCACTATAAAAACGACTGTGTTTGAGATTACCATTTACTTTTACCATTTGTATGATTTCTCTGATTGTTCTCATATTGCATATGCACATGATTATCTAGAACTAAGTAGAACCACACCTGTAACAGCCCGGATTTTTGCCAACCTGGGATTAGACGTCCTTAGGCAATGGGTCGATCCTAACACCTTATTAGCTTGTCAAAACTCAGTCCTAAAGGCTAAAAGCGCTTGTGAACCCATTTTTTTCACAAATCCCACCCTTCACCACCTTGTTCCTTAGATTTTTCAAAGTACTTTCACCCTAGGCACTACCTTAAACTAGCTAAGTAGTATAACTTGGATCACTTTATATACAAACTACAAAGGACTAAGTACCACCTCAGACAGAAATCTTACAGGACTAAATCCTTTAGAAATTAGGCGAGATTTAGCTAGTGTTAAACTAGAGTGCCTGTGAAATTAGCACCAATCACTTTAAATATGATCTGCAAGACCCAAAACTTGTAAAACCATTGACGCTAGGGTACCTTAAAATCTAGGATCAATCTCATTACCCGTCTGCTCTTGGGAGCATCTCGAAACTCCGTATCAGATCTGGACCGCACGTCGGAAGTCTGATTAACACAAAGTTAAGGAATTAGGACTGCCTTGCTGGGCTTGACAACCATCTCGAAAATCAAATCCAGACAGTGTCCCACGGCTGTTCGCTTGAGTCCGAGTCGGAGCGAGAGAGTGTGAAAACACTTGTTTTCTTTACAAAATAAATATCTTGAATAGTAATCTGGCACGTGTTGCTTGCGGATCAGTTTTAAGCAACCAGACCGTCAGAATCAGACCAAATTACACCCTCGGATCAGGAGAAATTTCATACACATTTACATGTACTCGGAATCTCCGATCGAGATCCGCTGACCGTTGAACTGAAACTGGTCCGCCACGCGTGATCTGGAAATTCCACTGAAACGAAAACTTAATAGAACGTAGATCCGGTGTTGGTGAGCTTAAGTCCGACCTTTGGCTCAAGGAGGCCCGCCAGAAGTCCTCCGTTGAGCTGAAACAGGTTCGTTTTGGTTATAACTTAAGCATACTTTGACCTGGAGTCTATTTCGGTTAGTTTTTAGGCTATATAAGGACCTTAAACCCTCTCTCATGGCAGCCATATGAATTTGAGATTGAGAGAGAGAAAAGAGAGAGAAAGTGTGGGAGATGTGAGAGAATCTCCCTGCCACTCTTCCCTGTTGCTATACGAGCTACACCGCTTCGTTCTAATCGCTTTCCCGGCGATTCCAGCTCTGTTTCTAGGTAAGAAACCTAACCCTAATCTGATTTGGTGCTTGGGTGGTTGTAGGTTATGAAATAGCTAACCTATTTTGTTCTATAGGTTACCAAACTGCCGAATACGGAAGCTTAGCAACTGTTTTCCGTTTCGATTAAAGATGAAAAATATGGAATTCTACATACTCTAGGTATTTGTAGAAAGTACCGTATACGTATAAATTTTGGAAATATGTTTGACATGATTTTTTGTTGTATGAATATATTATACATGGATAAAATACTTGTTTGGTGAAAGGACTCGCCCTATACATGTTTTGCTCATATATACTATGTATGTTGAAATTGTGTATTCTAGAAAGTACCGTATACGTATAAATCTTGGAGATGTGTTTGCCATGATTATTTGCTGTATGAATATAGTATATATGAATAAAATACTTGCTTAGCGAAAGGTTAGCCCTAATACATGTTTTGCTAACATACATCATGTATGTTGTAATAGTGTATTCTAAGTGTTTGTGAAAATGACTGAATGAGTATAGAATTCTCATTCATGCTTGCCATAACTAATTGTCATGGATTTATGATTGTTGTATTGGCGATACCCCTTTGACGAAAGGATTTACCCTAAATCACGCCACGGCCAAAATACGCTATATATGTTGAAATGTGTAGTCCAAGTGTTGTGAAAATGTTCAAATGAATATGGAACTTGGATTCCTACTTTCCATGACTATCCGTCGTGGGTGTATGCGTGTTACGATTGGGGCAACTCCCTAGTGAAAGGATTTGGCCAAATGCCTATGTATGATCAACATATGTCGTGTATGTTGATGTATGTCTTTAAAGTGTTTGTTGAAATGTCTGAATGAGTAGTAGTTAGCAAATTGTAATGTATATGGGAGTTGAGATATGATTCTCAACTTCTTTTAACTATGTGTATGTTTTCCTTGGATAGTTGTGTGATTAGGAATTGAATATGTACAAAACTCATGCTTATGTTGTGCTTCATAACATACTCAACTGCTTTTATGATTTTATCTATGTAATGCATATGTTTAAATTCATGTTTACGTTGTATGATCCGTCATGGGTGATGGGGGAGTGGAGCAATGAATGTGTGCAACAGCCCTGGCAGTCCTAAACGGATAATACCAGACCTTGATTGTATGAGTTGAATCTTGATCCACTACTACTTTATCTATCTGCAATTGATTGTGTTTGGGGCTATGATTATAGTCCAGACAATCGGTACCAGAGTGAATTCGTGGCTGTGATTCATTTGCCACGTGAGATGTGTTCGATGAACTCGAGTCGTACTTCGGTGGCGATAGTGGTTAGCCACACGAAGTGCTCATGCGCTTCATATCGTTCAACTTGATGTGCGCTCGAGCTAGCCGAGCTCGTCAAGTAACCCGATCTGTCTTATGTATGTTCACCATGTTTGGACGCCTCTGCTTGAACCTAGGGTACCAAACTTACCAGTGGAATCCCTTTTAACCATGGTACCTCGATCCGCTAAGACTCATGAGTCGAGCATGGTGGTATGGGACACCGTGGTCGAGCTGTCGGCCTACGCTGGGGCCACGTGCCTCCCCGTAGTGACCAGTGAGCATCCAAACTCGTGAGCCGATTATGGTGGTATGGGACACTATATTCGTGTTGTCGGCCTACATTGATAAGGTGATGGTGGAGCGGTGCAACGAATGCGAGCAACAGCCCTGGCAGCCCTTTGTAGTGACCTCGAGCATACTCTGGAATCACGGTGAGCCTTAGAGTTTTGCCGCGGTGTATGGAGTATGAACTAGGCCTGTTTCTGTATAGTGATGAATCGTTAAAAGAGGTGATGGGGGGAGTGGTGTAACTTTGTGCATAACAGCCCTGACAGCCTTTGCAGTGACCTAGAAAGCACACCATCGTCTGAGATTAACTAGGACTGACGACCCTAGAATGGATCATGTTTGGGAATGATAAGGAAGGTACCTTAGTTTCCCAATCCTGCTATTTGAAATGGACTAATAATAACTGGTAATCATGCTCATCATGCATTGCATGTGCCTGGAAGATGTGATGAACTGAGGATGATGATAGAAATCCATCCCGTTCTAATTCGGACTTGAGGGATCTTGTCCGCCGAGGGAGGGTGTGGTGAGGGCATACTTCATGTCTGCACTTCATACTTTGCATTAATAGTGAGATAGTTAGGAGTGTTTGATGTTTATTATTGATCTTTATTACTTACTGCTTGACTGAATTGATACCAACCATGTTTAACCTACTGCTCTATTGTGTCTCTTGATATCCTTCACTCCCAGATGTTACGCTACAACTTCGTACTTTCTCCGAACAGACTTTTTCCACGCTCTGACGAGTTTCGCTGCCTCTGATCTTTTCATCTCCTGTATTGGCAGACTCATCGAGTATACACGTGCTCTCTGATACTATTGGCGGTTACGTGAGGGCGAGGCACATCCTGAGACGCGGATGAAGACCTAGTGTGGACGAAGAAGAGACTGCTGGGAGGGAGGAGGGCTTTCGCTCGTAAGAACTGAGCATGCGCGGTTTGATCGAGGGCGTCGGGCTTTCAGGGGTAACTGCATTAGACATGAGGAGGAGATACATCATATACTATCAATAGTAAGGTTAACACAGAGGTGTGTACGCGGATAATTTAAAACAGTTGGTGACCTGGTAATATCATTAATCGTGGGTACACTTATCACACTCTGGAGACTCACCACTATTTTTATATATTTTTATATATCGATCGCAGTCTTCCGCTTGCAATTTAACTGTCTCTGGAGTATGATATGCTGTTTTGGCTTAATCTCACTCATGTTTACTACATTAACGCAGACAACATTTAATCATCATTATCTATGTTGTATAAGTGATGATGATGTTATAACACTCGGGTATTGAGTTATGTTCGACCCCCGATTTTTCGTGATGTTACAACACCTCACACACAGTCACATCCATCATGAACTATGTTGTACATCTTGTTTATCCTTTGAATAGTTTTGTGATTGGATCCTCTATATGGCTTGGAAGCCATTAGAGTTATTTTGAAGAAATCCTGATACTTGCATATTTATTCAGGATAGGGTTGATAGGTTTTAAATTATCATAAAATATTAAAAAGTCCTATTCACCCCCTCTAGGACATCTTGGCATATTCCCACTTCAACTAACGCGGTCATTACCGCAATTTCATGCTACGCCATCATCAATGAGGAGGTCAGTAAGCTCCTCGAAGTAGGTTTTATCGAGGAGATCTACTATCTTGACTAGATCGCCAATGTCATCCTAGTGAAAAAGTCCAATCACTACGCCAAAGAGCGAAAAAAGGACGGTCCAAAACTGTCTCAAATGACCAAAAAGGACAATCATGGACCATCATATTTTGAGGTGTCATATTACTTAAAGGACGGTTGAAAACCGTCATTCTTATTGACGAAAAAAGGACGGTCATGGACCGTCTCTTATGAGCCTTTAAAGGACGGCCATGGACCATCCTTTAAAAGGACGGTCATGGACCGTCCTTAAAAAGGACTGTCATGGACCGTCTCTTATAAGCCTTCAAAGGATGACCATGGATCGTTCTTTAAAAGGACAGTCTTGGACCGTCCTTAAAAAAGACTGCTATGAATTGTCTCTTATGAGCCTTCAAAGGATGGTCATGGACCGTCCTTAAAAAGGACTGCTATTAACCGTCTCTTATGAGCCTTCGAAGGGCGGTCATAGACTGTCCTTAAAAAGGACTGCTATGAACCGTCTCTTATGACCCTTAAAAGGATATTTTCAAATTTGAGACGGTCAATATACACCTGTTACAATATATTTCATCGTATTCTTCCTGATATACACCTGTTATATAATATATTTCATCATATTCACATTCACATCCATCTAAGCCCAAACTACGTAAATCCATCCAAACATAAACTACATTTATCCAAACATAAACTACATCCATCCAAACACAAACAATCTTATCCACATTACATTCATCCACGCATAAATACATATAAGTTTAACATCATAAATAAAATTAAAAAAAGGAAAAAAAAACAGCAACAATTTTCTTTTTGGGTCTTTCATCTAATAAAAAAATATTCAACCAACAAAACATTATAATTCAGAATCATGAAGAATTGCAGAAACTTATTCAAAAAAAGTGGGCATTTTTTAAAAATAAAACTGATCATTAAAATAAAACTAATGCAAGCAAATAATGCAAAAAAGTGTTTCAATTCAAGTTAATAGAAACAACAACAAAAATTAAAGCTTTGTAAAAAGGGGCAGGCGTTAAAAGGGATACATTCTTGTTTGTTGCCATGTGATTGGGCTATATTATTACAGCAATCAGGTTCAGGTTCGGGATCGGGTTTAGGTTTGGGTTTTCAAGTTTAAGTTTAGGTTTAGGTTAGGGAGTTGAGATTAGGATTAGGTGTAGGTCTAAGTTTAGGGATTTGAGAATACATTTAGGTTTTAGGTTTAGGTTTAGGTTTTAGGTTATAGGTTTAGGTTTAGGTTAAGGTTAGGTTATAGGTTATAGGTTAAGGTTTAGGTTATAGGTTTTGGTTTAGGTTTAGGTTAAGGTTTAGGTTTAGGTTATATGTTTAGGTTAAGGTTTAGGTTTAGGTTATAGTATATAGGTTATAGCTTTAGCGAATTAAGAATAGGTTAAGGTTAAGGTTTAGGTTTAGGAAATCGGGTTCGGGTTCAGGATCGGGTTTAGGTTACGGTTTTTAACTTTAGGTTTAAGTTTAGGTTAGGGAGTTGAGATTAGGATTAGGTGTAGGTTTAGGTTTAAGGATTTGAGAATACATTTCGGTTTTAGGTTTAGGTTTAAGGCTTAGGTTTAGGTTATATGTTTAGTTTTAAGTGCAGGATATAGGTTTAGGTATAGGTTAGGTTATAGGTTAAGGTTTAGGGAATTGAGAATAGGTTAAGGTTTAGGTTTAGAAAATCGGGTTCGGGTTCGGGATCGGGTTTATGTTTAGGTTTAGGTTAGGTTATAAGTTAAGGTTTAAGTTTAGGAAATCGGTTTTAGGTTCGGGATCGGGTTTAGGTTTGGGTTTTCAAGTTTAGGTTAGGGAGTTGAGATTAGGATTAGGTGTAGGTTTAGGTTTAGGGATTTGAGAATACATTTAGGTTTTAGGTTTAGGTTTAGGTTTTAGGTTACAGGTTAAGGTTTAGGTTAAGGTTAGGTTATAGGTTATAAGTTTAGGTTATAGGTTATATGTTAAGGTTTTAGGTCATAGGTTTTGGTTTAGGTTAAGGTTATAGGTTTAGGTTAAGGTTTAGGTTAAGGTTTTTAGGTTATAAGCTATAGGTTTAGGGAATTGAGAATAGGTTAAGGTTTAGGTTTATGAAATCGGGTTCGGGTTTGGGATCGGGTATAGGTTTGGGTTTTCAAGTTTAGGTTTAGGTTTAGGTTAGGGAGTTGAGATTAGGATTAGGTGTAGGTTTAGGTTTAGGGATTTGAGAATACATTTAGGTTTTAGGTTTAGGTTTAGGTTATAGGTTATAGGTTTAGGTTAAGGTTTAGGTTTAGGTTTTAAGCTATAGGTTTAGGGAATTGAGAATAGGTTAAGGTTTAGGTTTAGGAAATTGGGTTCGGGTTTCGGATCGGGTTTAGGTTTGGGTTTTCAAGTTTAGGTGTAGGTTTAGGTTAGGGTGTTGAGATTAGGATTAGGAGTAGGTTTAGGTTTAGGGATTTGAGAATACATTTAGGTCTTTGGTTTATGTTTAGGTTGTAGGTTATAGGTTTAAGTTTAAGTTATAAACTATAGGTGTAGGGAATTGAGAATAGGTTAAGGTTTAGGTTTTGGAAATCGGGTTCGGGTTAGGGATCGGGTTTAGGTTTGTGTTTTCAAGTTTAGGTTTAGGTTTATGTTTAAGTTAGGGAGTTGAGATTAGGATTAGGTGCAGGTTTCGGTTTAGGGATTTGAGACACTACCAGAAAAATGGGCAAAGGCTACGGACTAAATCCTTAGCCATAGACCTATAGCTACGGATTTAGTCCGTAGCACGACCGTAGTCGTAGGTGCCATAACAATAGGTCTGGAACTTATAGCTACGGATTTAATCCGTAGCTATAGGTCAAAATGGCCACGGATTTAATCCATAGCAATTATGTCCGTAGCTATAGGTCACAACAGCTACGGATTTAATCACCACCGCTACGTATTTAATCCGTAGCTATCTGGCAACCGCTACGGATCTAAGCCGTAGCAATTATATCCGTAGCTGTAGGTTACCACAACTACGGATTTAATCATAACAGCTAGGGATTTAATCGTAGCTATAGTTACAATAGCTACATAGCTATGGATATCCGTAGCAAATTCTATATTAAAAAATATATATACAATTATTTGTTCATTCAATTACCACCTGCATAATCATTCATTCATTCCATTACAATCAATTATAATCATTCATTCATTCAATTACAATCCTTCATTCAATCAATTACAATCCTTCATTCAATAAATTACAATTACAATTACAATTACAATAATGCTGAAAATACAAATTTTTGGCTTCATTAGAGAAATTTGCTCGATTTCACCCTGAAATTTCAAAGATACAGAATTGAAAGAGAAGATATATTTTGATGGTATGATATTTTTTTCACAAGTAAATAGGCCTTTTTCAACCATCACCCACCTGAAGAATAAAAAACCGATTGTCGTCAAGTCCACTCCTTTTCCTTTCAATTTCTTAGTGACCTCTGTAAAATTACTTCTACAGTCATTTATGTAGTACTTTGAAGAGTCGTCTCGAAATGAACCTCTAGTAATGACAAAGTCACTTCCCGCAACAACTTCGTATATTCCATCATCCTACAAATAGTCATGGCATGGCATCATAAATCGGAATGACCATTGGAGGAAAAAAAACAAAGTGAAAGAAGTGCATCATGTATAACCATTTTCTTCTTCTTCTTCTTAATGAATTAATAAAAGCTCAAAGAGGAATGAAATTAACACAAAAGGAATGGTCTCACCATATGGTTTGTAGGGCCAAAATAAACGTCAGGAAATCAGGTTCGGGTTCGGGATCGGGTTTAGGTTTGGGTTTCAAGTTTAGGTTTAGGTTTAGGTTGGGAGTTGAGATTAGGATTAGGTGTAGGTTTAGGTTTAGGGATACGAGAATAGGTTAAGGTTTAGGTTTAGGAAATCGGGTTCGAGTTCGGGTTCAGGATCGGGTTTAGGTTCAGGTTTTCAAGTTTAGGTTAGGTTTAGGTTAGGGATTGAGATTAGGATTAGATGTAGGTTTAGGTTTAGGGATTTGAGATAGGTTAAGTTTAGGTTTAGGAAATCGGGTTCAGGTTCGGGATCGGGTTTCGGGTTTGTTGGGTTTTCAAGTTTAGGTTTAGGTTTAGGTTAGGGAGTTAGGTTTAGGTTAGGTTGTAGGTTAAGGTTTAGGGAATTGAGAATAGGTTAAGGTTTAGGTTGAGGAAACCGGGTTCGGGTTCGGGATCGGGTTTAAGTTTGGGTTTTCAAGTTTAGGTTTAGGTTAGGTTAGGGGAGTTAGGTTTAGGTTAGGTTTTGTTTAGGTTAAGGTTAGGGTATGTGGGAATAGAATAGGTTAAGGTTTAGGTTTAGGAAACCGGTTTCGGGTTCGGGATCGGGTTTAAGTTTGGGTTTTCAAGTTTAGGTTTAGGTTCAGGTTAGGTTGTAGGTAAGGTTTAGGGAATTGAGAATAGGATAAGGTTTAGGTTGAGGAAACCGGGTTCGGGTTTGGATTGGGTTTAAGTTTGGGTTTTCAAGTTTAGGTTTAGGTTTAGGTTAGGTTGTAGGTTAAGGTTTAGGAAATTGAGAATAGGTTAAGGTTTCGGTTAGGAAATTGGGTTCGTGTTCGTGCGGATCGGGTTTAGTTTGGGTTTTCAAGTTAGGTTTTGGTTAGGGAGTTAGGTTTAGGTTAGGTTGTAGGTTAAGGTTAGTTTAGGGAATCGATAATAGGTAAGGTTGTTAGGTTGAGGAAACCGGGTTCGCGGTTTAAGTTTGGGTTTTCAAGTTTAGGTTTAGGTTTAGGTTAGGGAGTTAGGTTTAGTTTAGGTTAGGTTGTAGGTAAGTTAGGGAATCGAGAATAGGTTAAGGTTTAGGTTGAGGAAACCGGGTTCGGGTTCGAGGATCAGGTTTAAGTTGGGTTTCAAGTTTAGGTTTAGGTTTAGGTTAGGGAGTTAGGTTTAGGTAGTTAGGTTGTAGGTTAAGCTTTAGGGAATTGAGAATAGGTTAAGGTTTAGGTTGAGGAGGAAATTGGGTTCGGGTTCGGGATCGAGTTTAAGTTTGGGTTTTCATGTTTTAGGTTAGGGAGTTAGGTTTAGGTTAGGTTGTAAGTTAAGGTTTAGGGAATCGATAATAGGTTAAGGTTTAGGTTGAGGAAACCGGGTTCGGGTTCGAGTTCGAGATCTGGTTTAAGTTTGGGTTTTCAAGTTTAGGTTTAGGTTTAGGTTAGGGAGTTAGGTTTATTTAGGTAGGTTGTAGGTTAAGGTTTAGGGAATCGAGAATAGGTTAAGGTTTAGATTGAGGAAACCAGGTTCGGATTGGGTTTAAGTTTGGGTTTTCAAGTTTAGGTTTAGGTTTAGGTTAGGGAGTTAGGTTTAGGTTAGGTTGTAGGTTAAGGTTTAGGGATCGAGAATAGGTTAAGGTTTAGATTGAGGAGGAAACCAGGTTCGGGTTCGGGATTGGGTTTAAGTTTGGGTTTTCAGTTTAGGTTTAGGTTTAGGTTTAGGTTAGGGTTAGGTTAGTTAGGTTTAGGTTAGGTTGTAGGTTAAGCTTTAGGGAATTGAGAATAGGTTAAGTTTAGGTTGGAGGGAGGAAATTGGGTTCGGGTTCGGGTCGGGTTTAAGTTTGGGTTTTCAAGTTTAGGTTTAGGTTTAGGCTAGGGAGAGTAGTTAGGTTTAGGTTAGGTTGTAAGTTAAGGTTTAGGGAATTGAGAATAGGTTAAGGTTTAGGTTGAGGAAACCGGGTTCGGGTTCGGGATCGGGTTAAGTTTGAGTTTTCAAGTTTAGGTTTAGGTTTAGGTTAAGGAGTTAGGTTTAGGTTAGGTTGTAGGTTAAGGTTTAGGGAATTGAGAATAGGTTAAGGTTTAGGTTTAGGAAACCGGTTTTGAGTTCGGGATCGGGTTTAAGTTTGAGTTTTCAAGTTTAGGTTTAGGTTTAGGTTAGGGAGTTAGGTTAGATTAGGTTGTAGGTTAAGGTTTAGGGAATTGAGAATAGGTTTAGGAAACCGGTTTCGGGTTCGGGATCGGGTTTAAGTTTGGGTTTTCAAGTGTTAGGTTTATGTTTAGGTTAGGGAGTTAGCTTTAGGTTATAGGTTTTTAGATTTGAGAGAATGGGTTCGGGTTTAGGTTTAGGAAATCGGGTTCATGTTCGGGATTGGGTTTATTTTAGTTTGGTTTTTCAAGTTTAGGTTTAGGTTTAGGTTAGGGAGTTGAGATTAGGATTAGGTGTAGGTTTAGCTTTAAGGATTTGAGTTTAGGTTATAGGTTTAGGGAAAGGTTAGGTTTAGGTTATAGGTTTGGGATTTGGGAATAGTTTTAGGTTATAAGTATGGTTTAGGTTAGGTTATAGGTTAAGGTTTAGGGATTTGAGTTTAGGTTATAGGTTTAGTTTAGGTCTAGTTTTAGTTTAGGTTATAGTTTTGGGATTTGAGAATGGGTTCGGGTTTAAGTTATAGGTTTTGGTTTTGGTTTAGGTTATAGGTTTTGATTTCGGTTATAGGTTATAGGTTTAGGTTATAGGTTATAGGTTTTTGGATTTGAGAATGGGTTCGGATTTAGGTTATAGGTTTTGGTTTAGGTTTAGGTTATAGGTTTTGGGATTTGAGAATGGGTTCGGGTTTAGGTTATAGGTTATGGTTTTGGTTTTGGTTTAGGTTATAGGTTTTTGGATTTGAGAATGGGTTATGGTTTAGGTTTAGGAAATCGGGTTCATGTTCGGGATTGGGTTTAAGTTTTGGTTTTCAAGTTTAGGTCTAGGTTTAGGTTAGGGAGTTGAGATTAGGATTAGGTGTAGGTTTAGCTTTAGGGAATTGAGTTTAAGTTATAGGTTTAGGGAAATGTTAGGTTTAGGTTATAGGTTTTGGGATTTGGGAATAGTTTTAGGTTATAAGTATAGGTTTAGGTTAGGTTATAGGTTAAGGTTTAGGGATTTGATTTTAGGTCTAGGTCTAGGTTTTGGTTTAGGTTATAGGTTTTAGGTTTAGGTTAAGGTTAAGGTTTAAGTTTAGGTTATAGATTTTGGATTTGAGAATGGGTTCGGGTTTAGGTTTAGGAAATCGGGTTCATGTTCGGGATTGGGTTTAAGTTTGGGTTTTCAAGTTTAGGTTTAGGTTTAGGTTAGGGAGTTGAGATTAGGATTAGGTGTAGGTTTAGCTTAGGGAATTGAGTTTAGGTTATAGGTTTTAGTTTTGGATTAGGTTATAGGTTTTGGTTTTGGTTATAGGTTATAGGTTATAGGTTTTGGGATTTGAGAATGGGTTCGAGTTTAGGTTAAGGGTGTGGTCCCTGCAAATACAAATATAAACACGGCTGTCCAAATGGCCAGGCCCTTCCAATGCTGTCCATAGGAAATGGACAGCTTCATCATGGTCATAATAGCGGTTCCCACCTTCCAGGGACCCCCGCTCATCCGGATAGCTTCGACGCACATCCGGGTCTGCTCCATTAATTTTGAGCAAATACATAAACACGGCCTGTCCAAATGGCCAGGCCCCTCCAATGCCGTCCATAGGAAATGGATAGCTTCATCATGGTCATAACAGCGGTTCCCACCTTCCAGGGACCTCCGCTCATCCGGATAGCTCAGACGCACATCCGGGTCTGCTCCATCAATTTCGAGCAAATACATAAATACGGCCTGTCCAAATGGCCAGGCCACTCCAATCATGTGCATTCTTGACAAGAGACGTACCAGATGCTTCAATCTGAAATATGCAGCTCCAATCCTCCCACATGCAACATCCACCTGAAAAGAATGCGCATAACCGTCAGCTGAGTTTGCTAATAATAGTGAAGAAAAGAAATGAAAAGAGAAGGATGATAACTGAGTTTGCTAATAAGAACCGTATAACTATGCCAAAATTTCCAAACCAACTAGGTACTCTTAAGCTTACAGTTATTATCTAATGTAACATGAGTACATGATACAATTCAAGTGTGAACTAGCGATCCGGAGTTCTTAGAAGTTGAAAATCTTGAGAAAACAGCAAGTGGATTGGCCAGAACGTTTATTTATAAATGAATACAAATAAATTTCTACAGAGTTGTTAGTTCTTGGATGGGTTGTTCACCCTCTAACTCAGAAATTACAATTAGCGAGTCTGTCATTTCAAGGGAGAGCGGCTCCGATTTGGGATTTGTGTTTAAAAATACTCTCACTACAAGAAAACATCTTGTATGATTATTTGTGCCAAAGAAAGAAAAAATAATTAAATCAGGTTGGATCTGTGGCAGTAGAGATGTTTCCAATTTCTACTCATACAGGAAATGGCATTTATCAAACAAAAGGGGCAGGTTTTCTTGAGGTCATCAGCTCTGCAAGGAAGAGCTAATTCAAGGCAATGCATTCACCATTTAACAATAGACGCCAAAGCACTTATGTATGCCACACCACATGCACTCAATATGCTAAGTTTCAAGGCTGAGAGGTAGATCCAAATTCCAGGTGGACCACACACAGAAAACAATGGTAATTGAATGCCAATTAAAAACTTTCTATAGCCCATTGTAATGTTTATTCGTGAATGGTTGGGGCTCAATTCCGTATGCTTAGTTCTTCATTGTATCACTCTTCTTCTTGACATTAGAAATTTGACAAAAGTAACATGCTAGTGAGAAATCAATAAAAGACGAAAGGAAGGAAACAAAAATTGGTCTGGCTTACCGGATAAGTCCTGACAAAAAAAAAAAAAAATAAGTCCTGGCAAAAAAAAAAAAAAAGATTCTCAAGTGAGATGTACCCACAACCCCTGAGAAAGGAAAATCCTTATAATGTTGCACAAATTCGATATGATTCAACCCTTATTATGATTTGCGATATGATAATGATTTGACAACATTGATACATGGTGAATAGGTCCCCTCAAAAACTAATGACCACATTTGGCCAAACACACCTATAAGAGGCCATTTTCCTTTTTTTTCTTTTTTCTTTTTTTAATCAAAATTTTAACACAATTGGGGGCAAGCACTCCTGTGTCAATATCAATTAGAATAATGCATAATTAAACGAATAAATTGCAATTTTAACACAATTGGGGGCAAACACTCCTGTGTCATTGTGTTGGATTAGGTTGGAATGGCATGCATGGAATTACTTAATGATATTCTATTGTAATCACTTGTATTTAAATTATGGATAATCTATGGTAAATGATGGGTCATGGGATGTTCGTTAAAGTATGTAACAAAAGCCATTACAGCAAAAATTAAACTCTATTTTCAGCAGGTCAGGCTGGCAACAGCATCCTTACTAAAGAATGGTCTAATGCACCATTGAATACATGTCAAAAACATGAAAACATGATGGATTCTTATGTTTCCCTTTTCTCATTTTTTATGATATTTTTTTCTGAAATATTTTGGGCATACAGGTTGATAGGATCTGATATGAAGCATAATGTATCAGTTTGGGCCACACCAACATGCCATAATGTATCAGTTTTGGGCAACACCAAATGCCCTGATTGCAGAATATTTCTATAGGTCTACCAAGCTTTTTCCAAAATTGCTGTGTGGAATTCACAAAATAATAACCAAGCTGCTTAAAAATTACTCAAATCACCAGTGAGAAGTGTACTTTTTACATTCATCCATGATTTAACATGGATACCAAGACTAATTACTAGCTGCAAACCTACAAGAGAAAGGAGCAGCTGCATAGAGTCCATCTTAGCCTTGAGACTAAACACCATCCCCTCTTTTTTACAAATACAGCCCTTTTATTTTAAGATAAATGGCATGAAATCAAACAGCAGTTTGCAGAGAAATGAGTGCAGGTATGAAAAAATGAGTGGGAGCAAAAATCTCTTTATGTTTTTTCAATCCATCTTCCCTTTTCTTCTTAACAAGAAAATCCATATTACTAATATTCCCATTTTTCTATTTTTCAAAAGAATGAGTTCGGACTCCGAAAGCATCGGCTCCAGCACTCGTACTTTCAGCCCAAACCCTAACCTAAACCTAAACCCGATCCCGAACCGAACCCGAACCCGAACCACAGATGGTAGCGGTAAACAATACCATAACTCTCATGTTTTTACTGATTGGTGAAACAAGATTGGGTGTCAATATCAGTTCCCTTGATAGGAGGAAAAATCTCACATGATCCAAACCCTGCAATAAGGCTATTGGTATACCCTAGTACAACATGACATGTGCACAGTTAAATCATTCATATGGATGGCCATTAGGATAGCCCCACTACTCATGGTCTATCATAACAACCCTAAGGTGACCACAAGATTCTAACCTTCAAAATCCAAGTCTCTCTTTTTGTAGTGTTGGTTTGCCAGTTGTAGTATTCTAGGTGAACTCTAGACCTTGAACTGTACAATTCATCTTTTATAGCATTGATTGGATGGAATCCATGATGGGAACCATCAAATAGAAAGGGAAGTACTATGCATGCATAAGAACTTCGAAATTAGAATAGACAAGGCAACAAGCAAATAGAGCTTACTTCAATAACATGAATAGCATCCCATGCACCTTCTTGCAAATAACTTCTTCGGCCATGCCCTGACTCTGAGCCATCTTTTTTTTTTTTTTTTCTTTCTCTCTTTTTGTTGAATCTTAAAGGGAAATTGATCGAATGTTACATGCGGCACATGGTTACATTTGAACCTGTTAGCATTCGCATCAACATGGTTACATTTGAACCTATTAGCATTCGCATCAAAAATCAATCCATTTCCAGCTAATTGTCAAAAAATGAGGTAGATTCAAATCTCAAGTAGACTACACCAAAGGAAAGATGGTAATTGAACACCCACCGTAAAAACTTATAGGGCAATAAAGTTTGGATTAAGATGATATTTATGTTTTCCCTTCATCTAGATCTGTCTAACATAAAGCAACATGTTGGATAGATAAACATTGCACTAGGTGCAAAAATCATGATATTGGTGATATAATTAAAATTCCTGCTAGAGAATCTGATATTTTCTTTTTCTTTTTTCAACACCTAGTTTGTCGACTTTTGGGAAATGATACAAAGAAAGATGTCTTTGTGCATGCAGAATTTTGAAACATCACATTCACCTGTAACAAATTCAGGTTAAGGATGTAATACACAAAACAAAGCTGAAAATGAATGATATAGTTCTAGAAAAAGGCAAATTACAAAGTGTTGAGAAAGAGACGAGCCCTGAGATGAGATTGAGCACGATCTCACGTTGAAGCTCTTATTTTTTCTATACATCTGCACAACAAAAGGTTAGGTCATCTATTAAACACTTCAGAAAGGAATATGGAGAGCCAAATTCAAATAAACAAAAGGGAATCACTTGTGCAATAACAAATTAAAAACTTGTTAACACTTGAGAAAAAGGAATTCATCAGGATCACATTATTATTCTTCTGAGCACTCTATTAAAAGACCTTATGGTTTTGAGGAAATGGCATTATCCTTGAGTTCTCATCTCAAATTACGAAACGATAAACTCACGTTTTCAGCATGTACAAGTGGGTCACATGGATTATTGATCCAGACCATCTGTGTTGGGCCCCACTGGAAAGAAAACGTCCCAAAATTCCTCGACAAAACAATCCTAAACTCAAAACAGAGTTGGGGCCATGTGATGTATGAAGGCCATCCAACCTGTCCATCATTTGCGTCACCTCATATTATCTCCAGATTTCGTAAATTAAGCAACTTAAAAGGAAAAAAGGAAATAATGTGGAAATTAGAATTTGTGAGCCATGTCAGCTGTACATGATTGAATCAAATCATATCCCCAGTACTAGGACAGATATCAAAGGGGATAAATATGACAAAACGAGCACTTACCCAAAGCAATCCACAAATTCTCAACGCAAGTTCTCAATCCACATTGTAATTTCATGATTTTCAAAACAAATATTGAGAACCGGAACAGAGTTCAAGAGCATCTCAATGCAAGTTCAAAAATAAGGGAATATGAATGATATCACACAATCAATGCAAAAATGGAGAAGGAAAACCGAACAGCTATCAGGCCTTTGTGATATTTGTAGAGCCAGCCCCAATCCACAAATAACAGTGGTGAAATACTACGATGAACACCAACACTTTGCAAGTGCAGATGCTGGGAACTGAGAATTCATTCGGCAAAGGCAGGTATTGCTGAAACAGGTTGGTAAATAGCAGTTGACAACTGCTTCAAGTGCACAGGTTTTCAGGTGCACAACGGTTCAGATTAACAAATCCAGTGATTTACACACAAATTGCATTGATGAGTAGGACTCAAATTTTGACTCTCTCAAGAGGCCTTCACCTCTCCTCAAAAATTAAATGAAAATTTTATGTGGACACATCATAGAAATCAGCCATACATACTCAACAACACAATCAGCATTTTAAAATAAATCTCAAACATGGGAAAGAGTTTACTTCCAAAGTCACTAGGATGAATTCTATTTACCTACTTGATTTGTAATCTTTTTTAGGCCCAAGTGCTGCAGTGTTGAGATATTCCACCGTGAGAAGTATAGATTGTGTGAACGGAAAAAGGCTCTGGATTGCAAGGGCTGATCTGATTTCCAAAAATAGAAATGGCCTCGCTGCTAAAACCCATCAAGTTTAGTGATAGCTTCCCCACTGCAAGAGCTTCCACTCTAGCATGCACCTGAACACAACTTCCAATATAACAACTAGATTTTGGGGAAAAAAATCAAAACAGAGACATCTACACTGACCCATGCTGATTTGCTTATACCCAATTCCTTTTGGGTTTCAAAGAGCATGATTTTTTACTATAACCCAAGTGACATGGTAGGCTCAGCACATCAATCATTGTGCGGGTAAATATGGACTCACAAAAACATAGAGAAATGAGGTGCGCTCCAGTGGTACTGGTACCACTGTAAGGTAGGACTCAAAGAGGGGAAACTAGCAAAGGCATATTCAAAAAAAAAATAGAAGAGAATCCAAATTTCTGCATGGAACAAATAGATACTCACAGAACTTGCAGTGCGGTGACAGATCACATCATTTTCAGATTCATATCCTTTGAGATAAAAAGGAATCCAAAAATTTTCAGACAAAAAGGTTATGAAAAGGTTCTACATTCTTGAACTTGTTTTGTTCACTCAACATGAAATGTGAAATAGGTTATCATATGAGGCTCAGACAGAAACCAGATTTTCTAACACATGAGCGATAAAAACTTTTTTGTGCTGGAAATTACTAGACAGAACCAGATTCATATGAGCACATGCAAAAAAAATTGGATTCCTTTTTGTAATTACTAGATCATATGAGCACATCCAAAATTTTTTGCAAGTGCTGGAATCCTATTTCACATTTCATGTGCTAGAAAATCTGGTTTTTGCATGCACATCTCAGACAAAAACCAGATTCATATGAGTGAGTTGCATGAGATAAAAAGGTTCTACATTCTTGAACTTGTTTTGTGCACTCAACATGAAATATAAAATAAGTTATCATATGAGGCTCAGATAGAAACCAGATTTTCTTTATTGGGGAAACCATAATTGGCATCAGAGGATTCAGCGAAAATGCCCATCAAAACGAGAAAAATTGCTCACTGATCAATTAAGAATTATCAGGAGAATGCCGTAGAAATACCATTGCATTGTGTAACTAGAATCCAATGCATCCAACATTTCACCGTATTTTGCATAAAAATACAACAGTTGATTTTTATTTTCATTTTTGTTCAAAAGCAATGGATGTTTCCCAATTAGTTGGTATAAGGCTTTGAGGATGATGAAGATTAATGGATGTTTCACAACCTGGAAATCCTACAGGAATTCAAACACATAGAGATTGAAGAGATGAATAAGAGGACATATGCCAGCACACCAGTCATGTGGGATCTGCACCTATCACCGAGTAGATCCAACCATGAATATGCCCTGCTACAAAGCAGGTCAATCCACTCATCAGGTGGGCCACACTCATATTCGAAAAATTGAACAGCTACTTTGATTGCACATCTCTCACACATGTGCCACAATCCAATTCTTTAATTCCTTAATGGAAATCATTCAAAAAATAAGAAAAGGCAACAAAGACAACCACTTTCGATTTTCTTAAGAACGTTAAAGAGAACATGAGGCTTGTAAGTCGGTTAAGCAACCATTAAACTTTACCCCCACCGCATTTAGAGACCGTCGGGTGTGGTCCCTGCAAATACAAATATAAACATAGCCTGTCCAAATGGCCAGGCCCTTCCAATGCCGTCCATAGGAAATGGACAGTTTCATCATGGTCATAACAGCGGTTCCCACCTTCCAGGGACCCCCGCTCTTCCGGATAGCTCCGACGCACATCGGGTCTGCTCCATTAATTTCAAGCAAATACATAAACACGGCCTATCCAAATGGCCAGGCCCCCCAATGCCGTCCATAGGAAATGGACGGCTTCATCATGGTCATAATAGCGGTTCCCACCTTCCAGAGACCCCCGCTCTTCCGGATAGCTCCGACGCACATCCGGGTCTGCTCCATCAATTTCGAGCAGCGGTTCATAAATACGGCCTGTCCAAATGGCCAGGCCACTCCAATCATGTGCATTCTTGACAAGAGACGTACCAGATGCTTCAATCTGAAATGTGCAGCTCCAATCCTCCCACATGCAACATCCACCTAAAAGAATGCGCATAACTGTCATGCTTGAGTAATCAATACAAGAATGTACAAGTAAAACCATAAAACTAGAGATACTCACTGCATTTTCAGGATCTCCTCCATAGTTAACGATCTCATTCTAAAGCCCTTCTCCCTCCTTTACCCGGCTTGGGACCGGCAATGCAAGGAGTTGCATTGGCGGAGTTAAAAAAGGGCTTAGGCTCCATTTGGTTTTTTTAAAAAAATTGTTTTCATAAATACTAATGTGATGACCAAATGGAGCCTAAGACTATAAATACGTTCAAATATAGAGTACAAAATTCATTCAATATTTAAAAAAAAAAAAAAAACAAGTGTCAAATTAGTTCAAAATTAGATCAAAATACACACTACACGTTCAAAATTAGTCCAAAATGCACACTAGACATGTTCAATTATAGAGTACCAAATTTGTTCAAATTATTGAATTCTCAAAGCCTCTTTCCCCCATTGCACAAATGATCCCGGACCCTTATACAACTAAAAGATTTTATGGCCACACAAACAACCCCTAAGTTTCATTTTCTCGAAAATAACCTCAATTGATAACATGTCTTACTCATTAATAATTTTCCGCAAATATATATATATATATATATATATATATATATATATATATAATATTATATATATATATATATCAATGTTAGCATTATTAAAACCAACATGCATATAAATTTAGTAGCATGTTGCACAAAGTGCATGAATGAATTGAACATTAAAAAAAAAAAAAAGTGCCTAAATGAAAAAGAATCTCCAAAAACCAAATCCAATAGCATGTTCCCACAAAGATAGAGTCCAAGCGCATGCAATTCCCCAAGTTAATATGCACCGCCATGCTATCCCTAACAATAGGCTGATGGATTAATCATGAAATCTATTCAAGAAACTCCTTATTGTGTGAAAGTTTTACCAAAAACCAGGCTGTGGTTCCATCTCCAATCCTAGAAATTATCAACCAACAAACCAAAAATCTACAGCCATGACCTACTTTCCCAACCAAAAGTCCAAAGACCTCCGCCCATTCACCAGCCCATGCATCCACACCATATAAAAACACACATGCACTCACACACCCATGCACACATGTGCACACTTGCATATGCAACATGCACACCAAAGGAAAATAATAGATTTTACACGTGATTTTCAACCTTTCTAGGCCATTGAATACATGGGGTTTTTTTTTAGTACGACTCACCTTGAGACCGAAACTGGTACGACTCACCCCAACTCATTCTGTTTTGGTCCATTTTCGATCACATGAAAAAAGAGCAGTTTTTTAATAACAAAACATATTTTTTTTCCTAAAATGGTAGATCGGTTGCAATTAGTTGCTATTAACTTCTCAAATCTTCCCAAACTAGACTGAAATTATCTAAGTACAATGTCACAAATGCTTGAAAAATATATCGAATGGAGACTTTCACACCCACAAAGTAGATACGATCAAATAGAAGACGGTATGCATGTTGGTGGCCTTCAATTGAGTTTGAGTTGAATATCTTCAAACCCAATTCTCCATCCAAAATAAATAAATACTCTTTTGTGTGAAATAAATAAATAAATAAAACTCTATTTGCTGTGTTTGAAACAACAATTTCTAAAAGATTGCTGTGTCTGACACGCATGTCCAACAAACATCTCAGACACATTTCGACTATTCTATTGGAAGAAAGACTCTTCTATAGGGAAGAAACTCAATGTATCTTCTCTTCTTGTGTTTTAGTAGTATTTTGTAATCTTTATATAGTTCTTACTCTTGGTTATTTATAGCTACAGAGATATAATTTTCTATATCTTCTGCAGACATACAAGTAAAACTTACATAATACTTAACATTTTTCAAGGTCGTGGTCTGTTTTCCAGGGTTGCAGTCTGTGTGTCCGTGTCCTAGTTATGCAGATGATGTCCAAAATGAAATACTACTGGTTTACATCATTCAGAAAGAGGACCACCTACAACCTATCCTACGTTGCAACCCAATTTCTTGTGCCTTCAGAAATTGTCCAAAATGATATATGAACGCTGCTCACACTGTCCATCATGGCCGCTGACTTTAGAGCCTTCATTGAAATCGTGTTCCAAAACAACGAAAACATCGCATACATATAAATTGAAAACTGTTAGAACAGAGACATTTCATCAAACACATGTTGTGCACACCTTAAACATTCACAACAAATGATGAATGGCAAGACTATTCTATGTCTGCATCCATTGTATACATGGCATACATCTATAGCAACCCAAGCCATCTAGATCATTGGTCCCATTGTTTACCAGACATGGCCAACGAACCCCCACTGATCGGAAGATCTTAATCATAAAAATATCGATGAATTTGAACCACTAACAGATTTATGAAAATCAAACCACTGATCGGAATTTGAACCACTAACAGATGATTAACATCATCTGTTAGTGATTTGAGCCATGAACATATGGATAATGAGAAGTACATAAGAAAATCAAACCAATAAACCATAAATATGTTATGGATATTGGATTGGCGTAGTAGCAGCTTGCTTCAAGGATGCATTGTATATCCAAACGCAATACATTTCAGAAACAGAGAGAGAGAGAGAGAGAGAGAGAGAGAGAGAGAGAGAGAGAGAGAGAGAGAGAGAGAGACTTACCGTCCTTCTACTTCTTCTTCTTCTTCTTCTTCTCCTTCTTCTTCTCCTTCTTGCGGCGAAAGGGGGTTTTGATAACAGAGATAGGGGAGAGCGGGAGAGCGAGAGAGGGCAAGGGAAAGAGAGAGGCTGAGTGCGAGAGAGCGATGGAGAGAGAGATGGAGAGATGGGTTTTCGTCGGCCTACGCGCGGGAGAAAATGGCGGACAGAAATTTGGTTTTGGGGAGGGCGTTTTGGAAGTCGACTGTGTACAGAGGGTTTGGGGAGGGCACAATTTGGAAGCGGATTGTGTACAGAGTAACTCAGTACGCTAAGCGTACTGACTAAACTCTGTGGGTCCCACAGTCATTTTTGAATTCTATCCACTCCGTCCAAATCTTTTAGAAGATAATTTCAGGCCTTTACCCTAAAAATGAAGCATACCCAAATCTCAAATGGACCACACCAACGGACACAGTGTGAATTCAACATGTACCATTGAAAATTTCGTGGGGGCCATAGAAGTTTTAGATCAATATGATATTTGTGCTTTCACTTCATCCATGTCTTTGTGATATTATGAACAGGTTGGATGACAAATGAACATCACTGTGGGCCATAGAAATGTTTCAACGGTGGAAATCATTATTCCCACGGTTTCCTATGGTATGGATCCACTTGAGTTTTAGATATACCTCAATTTTGGTATCAACCACTAAACTGATCTTGAAAAACGGATGGACGGAGTGGATAAGACAATTACATTCACGGTGGGCCAACTGAGTTTACTTAGTACGATAAGAATATACTACTTAGTATGCAATCAGATTGGGGAGGTCTTGGAGAGGCGCTGACGGACGGCCCCCCTCTGGGACATTGGGTTTTGAGTTGTGGGTCCCACTTTGATGTATTTTATATATCCACTCCGTCCATTAATTTTCAATTATTATTTTAAATGTTGATACAAAAAATGACTCTGATCGAATCTGTAAGGAAACCACACAACATATTAACAGTGGATATTTTATTTTTATTACTTCCTATGGTGTGGTCCACTTAGATATTTAATCCATATAATTTTTGAGTTCATCCACTAAAATTATATATGAGAATTAATGGGCGGCTTAGATGACCCCATGGAGCCCGTTAAGCACCATCCATGTTTAATAACGTTTAGGTGAGGAGTTATGCTTTAGCTACAGATCAACTAGGATTCAGCTACGGATAAAATCCGTAGCTATTTTTGCTACGGATTAAATCGTAGCTAAATGCTTTCAACTTCCATAGCCTTTGCTCGATTTTTTGGTAGTGAGAATACATTTAGGTTTTAGGTTTTGGTTTTGGTTATAGGTTGTAGGTTTAGGTTTAGGTTAAGGTTTAGGTTTATGTTTAGGTTTATGTTATATGCTATAGGTTTAGGGAATTGAAAATAGGTTAAGGTTTAGGTTTAGGAAATCGGGTTCGGGTTCGGAATCAGGTTTAGGTTTGGGTTTTCAAGTTTAGGTTTAGGTTTAGGTTAGGGAGTCGAGATTAGGATTAGGTGTAGGTTTAGGCTTAAGGATTTGAGAATACTTTTTGGTTTTAGGTTTATGTTTAGGTTATAAGTTATAGGTTTAGGTTTATTTTTAGATTTAGGTTATAAGCTATTGGTTTAGGGAATTGGGAATAGGTTAAGGTTCATGTTTAGGAAATCGGGTTCGGGTTCGGGATCGGCTTTAGGTTTGGGTTTTCAAGTTTAGGTTTAGGTTTTGGTTAGGGCGTTGAGATTAGGATTAGGTGTAGGTTTAGGTTTAGGGATTTGAGTATAGTTTTAGATTTTAGGTTTAGGTTTAGGTTATAGGTTATAGGTTTAGCTTTAGGTTATAAGCTATAGGTTTAGGGAATTGAGAATAAGTTAAGGTTTAGGTTTAGGAAATTGAGTTCGGGTTCGGGATCGGGTTTAGGTTTGGGTTTTCTATTTTAGGTTTAGGTTTTGGTTAGGGAGTTGAGATTAGGATTAGGTGTAGGTTTAGGTTTAGGGATTTGATAATACCTTTAGGTTTTTGGTTTAGGTTTAGGTTATAGGTTATAGGTTTAGTTTTAGGTTTAGGTTTAGGTTTAGGTTATAAGCTATAGGTTTAGGGAATTGAGAATAGGTTAAGGTTAAGGTTTAGGAAATCGGGTTCGGGTTTGTGATCGTGTGTAGGTTTGGGTTTTCAAGTTTAGGTTTTGGTTTAGGTTAGGGAGTTGAGATTATGATTAGGTGTAGGTTTAGGTTTAGGGATTTGTAACATCCCGAATTTTTGCCAACCTGGGATTAGACGTCCTTAGGCAATGGGTCGATCCTAACACCTTGTTAACTTATCAGAACTGAATCCCACAGTCTAAAATCGCTCCTTAACCCATTTCCTTCACAAATCCCCACCCTTCACCACCTTGTTCTTTTAATTTTTCTAAGTATTTTCACCCTAGACGCTATCTTAAACTAGCTAAGTAGTATAACTTGGATCACTTTATATACAAATTACAAAGGCCCAGGTACCACCTCAGACGAAAATTACTCAGGACTAAATCCTATAGAAAATAGGCGAGAATTAGCCAGTGTGAAACTAGAGTACCCGTGAAATTAGTACCAATCACTTTAAATATGATCTGCAAGACCCAAAACTTGTAGAATCATTGACGCTAGGGTACCCAAAATCTAGGATCAATCTCATTACCCGGCTGCTCTCTTGAGCATCTCGAAACTCCGTATCAGATCTGGACCGCACGTCGGAAATCTGATTAACACCAAGTTAAGGAATTAGGACCGCCTTTCTGGGCTTAACAACCATCTCAAAAATCAAATCCAGATAGTGTCCCAGTGTAATTCGCTTGAGTCCGGAGCGAGGAGTGTGAAAACACTTGATTTTCTTTACAAATAAATATCTCAAATAGTTATCTGGCACCTCTCACTTGCGGATCAGTTTTAAGCAACCAGACCGTCAGAATCAGACCAAATTATACCCTCGGATCAGGAGAAATTTTATACACATATCCATGTGCTCGGAATCTCCGATCGAGATCCGCTGACCTTTGAACTGAAACTGGTCCGCCACGCGTGATCTGAGAGCCCTACTGGAACGAAAACTTAATGGTACGTAGATCCAGTGTTAGTGAGCTTAAGTCCGACCTTTGGCTCAAGGAGGCCCCCCAGAGAAGTCCTCCGTTGAGCTGAAATGAACCCGCTTGGTTATAACCTAAGTATACCTTGGCCTGAAGTATATTTGGTGACTTTTTAGGCTATATAAGGACCTTAGAAAAACCCTCTCTCAAAGCCATACGAATTTGAGAGAAACCCTAGAGAGAGAAGAGAGAAAAAGAGAGAGAAAGAGTGAGAGAAGTGGAGAATCTCTCTGCCACTTTACCCTGCCGCTACACAAGCTACACCACTCATTTCTAATCGCTTTCCCAGCGATTCCGGCGTCGTTTCTAGGTAAGAAACCCTAACCCTAGACTGATTTGGGGTTTTGATAGTTGTAGGTTATGAAATAGCTAACCTATTTAATTCCATAGGTTGCCAAACTGTCATATACAAAAGCTTAGCAAACCTATCGTCTTCCTTACGATTCTACGACAAAAGGTGCGGACTTTAGGTGTATAGGTTATAGTTTTCAACGCTTTCAATGTCAGATAATGATAGATTAGATTCATGATCTGTATGCAATTGCACATGTACAAAGTGCTGTGTTTTTCCGTTTCGATTAAAGATGAAGAATATGGAATTTACATACTCTAGGTATCTGTAGAAAGTACCGTATAAGTATAAATTTTAGAAATGTGTTTGTCATGATTATTTGCTGTATAATATATTATATATGGATAAAATACTTGTTTGGCGAAAGGGTTCGCCCTAATACATGTTTTTGCTAATATACACTATGTATGTTAAAATAGTGTATTCTAAGTGTTTGTGAAAATGACCGAATGAGTATAGAATTCTCATTCGTGCTCGCCATGACTAATTGTCATGGATTTATGATTGTTGTATTAGAGATACCCCTTTGACGAAAGGATTTGCCCTAAATCATGCCACGACTAATATACACTACTTATATTAAAATGTGTGGCCCAAGTGTTTGTGGAAATGACTGAATGAATATGGAACCTGGATTCCTGCTTGCCATGACTATCCGTCATGGGTGTATGCGTGTTATGATTGGGGTTACTCCCTAGTGAAAGGATTTGGCCTAATACCTTTGTGATCAACATATGTCATGTATGTTGATGTATGTAGTCTAAAGTGTTTGTTGAAATGTCTGAATGACTACTAGTTAGTAAATTGTAATGTATAGGGTGTTGAGATATAATTCTCAACTTCTTTAACTATGTGTATGATTTCCTTGGATAGCTGTGTGTGATTAGGAATTTATATGTACAAACTCATGCTTGTGTTGTGCTTCATAACATGCTCAAATGATTGTATGATTTTATCTATGTGATGCATATATTTAAATTCATGTTACGTTGTAGATCCGTCATGGGTGATGGGGGAGTGCAGCAACGAGTGCGTGCAACAGCCCTGACAGCCCTAAACAGATAATATCAGACTTTGATTGTATGATTTGAAATCTTGATCCATTACTGCTTTAACTGTTCTGTAATTGATTGTGTTTGGGGCAATGATTATAGTCCAGATAATCGGTACCAGACTTGAGTTCGTGGTTGATATTCATGTCGCCACGTAAGATGTGTTTGACGAACCCGAGTTGTACGTAAGTTGGCGATAGTGGTTAGGCCATGCGAAGTGCTTATGCACTTCATGTCGTTTAGCGGATTGTGCGCTTGAGTTAGTCAGGCTCGTCAAGTAACCCGATATGTCTAATGTATGTTCACCATGTTTGGTCACTACTACTTGAACCTAGGGTACCAAACTTACCAGTGGAATCCTGTTAATCATGGTACCTTGATCCGCTAAGACTCATGAGCCGGGCATGGTGGTATGGGACACCGTGGTCGAGCTGTCGGCCTACGCTGGGGCCACGTGCCTCCCCGTAGTGACCAGTGAGCAACAAGACTCGTGAGCCGATTATGGTGGTATGGAACACTATATTCACGCTGTCGGCCTACATTGATAAGGTGATGGGGAAGCGGTGTAACCTTTGTGCGTAACAGCCCTGACAGCCCTTTGTAGTGACCTCGAGCATACTCTGAATTTGCGGTGAGGCGACGAGTGTTGCCATAGTGTATAGAGTATGAACTAGGCCTGTATCTGTATAGTGATGAACCGTTAAAAAGGTGATGGGGGAGTGGTGTAACCTTTGTGTGTAACAGCCCTGACAGCCTTTGCAGCGACCTAGAAAACACACCATCGTATGAGATTAACTAGGATTGACGACCCTAGAATGGATCATGTTTGGGAATGATACAAGGGAGGTGCCTTAGTTTCCCAAACTGTGCTGTTTGAAATGGACTAATAATTACTCGGTAATCATGCTCATCATCGCATTGCATGTGCCTGGTAGATGTGGAGCACTGAGGGATGAACGCATTCGCGAACGTAAGATGGTGTCACATGAGGGTGGTTTGGCAAGAGCATTCATCATGTCATTTCATACTTGCATTTAATAAGAGTAGTTAGGATTGTTTGATTGTACTGCTTTATCATTACTGCTTGACTGAATTGATAACATGTTAACTTATGTTTTACTGTTCCACTGAGTTGATCACTCACCCCCACGTTACCGGACGGTGTTGTACACACCAACCAGATTTGTTGAGTTTCAGGTAATGGCGATGCTTATGAAGCAGAGCCGGACTACTACTATGATGTTGAGGAGGTCTCCTACATGTAGCTCTCTGACAGGTCTATGAAGACCTGATATTGCATTGACGGGGATGTGTTGGGATAGAAGACATTACACTTCCACAACTTGGTATAATTTGAAATTGTACTTGTAATGAATTAACCTGGTAACATTATCACACTATGGAGACTCACCACAGTTTTATATATTTTATATATCTATCATAGTCTTCTGCTTGCAAATTTAACTGTCTCTGGAGTATGATATGTTGTTTTGGCTTAATCTCACTCATGTTCAATGCACTAATGCAGACAACATTCAATCATCATTCATTTTGTTGCATAAGTGATGTGTTGGAACTCGGGAGTTGAGTTTATGCTCGACCCCCGATTTTCAGGGCGTTACAGGATTTGAGAATACATTTAGGTTAAGGTTATATTTTATAGGTTTAGGTTTATGTTATAAGCTATTGGTTTAGGGAATTGAGAATAGGTTAAGGTTTAGGTTTAGGAAATCGGGTTCTGGTTCAGGATAGGGTTTAGGTTTGGGTTTTCAAGTTTAGGTTTAGGTTTAGGTTAGGGAGTTGAGATTAGGATTAGTTGTAGGTTTAAGTTTAGGGATTTGAGAATACATTTAGGTTTTAGGTTTAGGTTGAGGTTATAGGTTATAGGTTTAGGTTTAGGTTTAGGTTATAAGCTATAGGTTTAGGGAATTGAGAATCAGTTAAGGTTTTGGTTTAGGTAATCGGGTTCGGGTTCGTGATCGGGTTTAGCTTTGGGTTTTCAAGTTTAGGTTTAGGTTTAGGTTAGGGAGTTGAGATTAGGATTAGGAGTAGGTTTAGGTTTAGGGATTTGAGAATACATTTACGTTTTAGGTTTAGGTTATAGGTTATAGCTTTAGGTTTAGGTTAAGGTTTAGGTTTAGGTTTAGGTTTAGGATATAAGCTATAGGTTTAGGGAATTAAGAATAGGTTAAGGTTTAGGTTTAGGAAATCAGTTTCGAGTTCGGGATTGGCTTTAGGTTTGGGTTTTCAAGTTTAGCTTTAGGGAGTTGAGATTAGGATTAGGTGTAGGTTTAAGTTTAGGGATTTGAGAATACATTTAGGTTTTAGGTTTAGGTGTTGGATATAGGTTATAGGTTTAGGTTTAGGTTTAGGTTATAAGCTATAGGTTTAGGGAATTGAGAATAGGTTAAGGTTTAGGTTTAGGAAATTGGGTTCGGGTTTGGGATCGGGTTTCGGTTTGGGTTTTCAAGTTTAGGTGTAGGTTTAGGTTAGGGAGTTGAGATTAGGATTTGAAGTAGGTTTAGGCTTAGGGATTTGAGAATACATTTAGGTTTTTGGTTTAGGTTTATGTTGTAGGTTATAAATTTAGGTTTAGGTTAAAGTTTAGGTTTAGGTTATAAGCTATAGGTGTAGGGAATTGAGAATAGGTTAAGGTTTAGGTTTAGGAAAATCGGGTTCGGGTTAGGGATCGGGTTTAGGTTTAGGTTTTCAAGTTTACGTTTAGGTTTAGGTTAGGGAGTTGAGATTAGGATTAGGTGCAGGTTTAGGTTTAGGGATTTGAGAATACATTTAGGTTTTAGGTTTTGGTTTAGGTTATAGGTTGTAGGTTTAGGTTTAGGTTAAGGTTTAGGTTTACGTTTAGGTTTTTGTTATATGCTATAGGTTTAGGGAATTGAAAATAGGTTAAGGTTTAGGTTTAGGAAATCGTGTTCGGGTTCGGGGTCGTGTTTAGGTTTGGGTCTTCAAGTTTAGGTTTAGGATTAGGTTAGGGAGTTGAGATTAGGATTAGGTGTAGGTTTAGGTTTAGGGATTTGTGAATACATTTTGTTTTAGGTTTAGATTTAGGTTATACGTTATAGGTTTAGGTTTAGGTTTAGATTTAGGTTATAAGCTATAGGTTTAGGGAATTGAGAATAGGTTAAGGTTTCTGTTTAGGAAATCTGGTTCGGGTTCGGGATCGGCTTTAGGTTTGGGTTTTCAAGTTTAGGTTTAGGTTTAGGTTAGGGAGTTGAGATTAGGATTAGGTGTAGGTTTAGGTTTATGGATTTGAGAATACTTTTAGATTTTAGGTTTAGGTTTAGGTTATATGTTATAGGTTTAGTTTTAAGTTATAAGCTATAGGTTTAGGGAATTGAGAATACATTTAGGGTTTAGGTTTAGGAAATCGGGTTCTGGTTCGGGATTGGGTTTAGGTTTAGGTTTTCAAGTTTAGGTTTAGGTTTTGGTTAGGGAGTTGAGATTAGGATTAGGTGTATGTTTAGGTTTAGGGATTTGATAATACATTTAGGTTGTTGGTTTAGGTTTAGGTAATAGGTTATAGGTTTAGTTTTAGTTTTAGGTTTAGGTTATAAGCTATAGGTTTAGGGAATATGGAAGAGGTTAAGGTTAAGGTTTAGGAAATCAGGTTCGGGATCGTGTTTAGGTTTGGGTTTTGAAGTTTAGGTTTAGGTTTAGGTTAGGGAGTTGAGATTAGGATTAGGTGTAGGTTTAGGTTTAGGGATTCGAGAATACATTTAGGTTATAGGTTTAGGTTAAGGTTATATTTTATAGGTTTAGGTTTAGGTTTAGGTTTATGTTATAAGCTATAGGTTTAGGGAATTGAGAATAGGTTAAGGTTTAGGTTTAGGAAATCGGGTTTAGGTTCGGGATAGGGTTTAGGTTTGGGTTTTCAAGTTTAGGTTTAGGTTTAGGTTAGGGAGTTGAGATTAGGATTAGGTGTAGGTTTAGGTTTAGGGATTCGAGAATACATTTAGGTTTTAGGTTTAGTTTTAGGTTATAGGTTATTGGTTTAGGTTTAGGTTAAGGTTTATGTTTAGGTTTAGGTTTAGTTAATAAGCTATATGTGTAGGGAATTGAGAATCGGTTAAGGTTAAGGTTTAGGAAATCGTGTTCGGGTTCCGGATCGGGTTTATGTTTGGGTTTTCAAGTTTAGGTTTAGGTTTAAGTTAGGGAGTTGAGATTAGGATTAGGAGTAGGTTTAGGTTTAGAGATTTGAGAATACATTTATGTTTTAGATTTAGGTTTAGGTTATAGGTTATAGGTTTAAGTTAAGGTTTACGCTTAGGTTTTGGTTTAGGTTATAAACTATAGGTTTAGGGAATTGAGAATAGGTTAAGGCCTAGGTTTATGAAATCGGGTTCGGGTTCGGGATCGGCTTTAGGTTTGGGTTTATGTTTAGGTTTAGGTTTAGGTTAGAGAGTTGAGATTAGGATTAGGAGTTGGTTTAGGTTTAGGGATTTGAGAATACATTTATGTGTTAGGTTTTGGTTTAGGTTATAGGTTATAGGTTTAATTTAAGGTTTAGGCTTAGGTTTTGGTTTAGGTTATAAACTATAGGTTTAGGGAATTGAGAATAGGTTAAGGCCTAGGTTTAGGAAATCGGGTTCGGGTTCGGGATCGACTTTAGGTTCGGGTTTACAAGTTTAGGTTTAGGTTTAGGTTAGGGAGTTGAGATTAGGATTTGGTGTAGGTTTAGGTTTAGGGATTTGAGAATACATTTAGGTTTTTGGTTTAGGTTTAGGTTATATGTTATAGGTTTAGGTTTAGGTTAAGGTTTAAGTTTATGTTTTGGTTTAGGTTATAAGCTATAGGTTTAGGGAATTTAGAATAGGTTGAGGTTTAGGTTTAGGAATTCGAGTTCGGGTTCGGTATCGACTTTAGGTTTGAGTTTTCAAGTTTAGGTTTAGGTTTAGGTTAGGGAGTTGAGATTAGGATTAAGTGTAGGTTTAAGTTTTGGGATTTTAGAATACATTTAGGTTATAGGTTTAGGTTTTGGTTATAGGTTATAGGTTTAGGTTTTGGTTTAGGTTTAGGTTTAGGTTATAAGCTATTGGTTTAGAGAATTGAGAATAGGTTAAGGTTTAGGTTTAGGAAATCGGGTTCGATTTTGGGATCGGGTTAAGTTTGGGTTTTCAAGTTTAGGTTTAAGTTTATGTTAGGGAGTTGAGATTAGGATTAGGAGTACATTTAGGTTTAGGGATTTGAGAATACATATAGGTTTTTGATTTAGGTTTAGGTTAAAGGTTATAGGTTTAGCTTATAAGCTATAGGTGTAGGGAATTGAGAATAGGTTAAGGTTTAGGTTTAGGAAATCGGGTTCGGTTTTAGGTTTGAGTTTTCAAGTTTAGGTTAAGGTTTAGGTAAGGTAGTTGAGATTAGGATTAGGTGTAGGTTTAGGTTGAGGAATTTGAGAATACATTTAAGTTTTAGGTTTTGGTCTTGGTTATAGGTTATAGGTTTAGGTTTAGGTTTATGTTATATGCTATAGGTTTAGGGAATTGAGAATAGGTTAAGGTTTCTGTTTAGGAAATCGGGTTCGGGTTCGGGATCGGCTTTAGGTTTGGGTTTTCAAGTTTAGGTTTTGGTTTAGGCTAGGGTGTTGAGATTAGGATTAGGTGTAGGTTTAGGTTTAGGGATTTGAGAATACTTTTAGATTTTAGGTTTAGGTTTAGGTTATAGGTTATAGGTTTAGTTTTAGGTTAAGGTTTAGGTTATAAGCTATAGGTTTAGGGAATTGAGAATACATTTAAGGTTTAGGTTTGAAATCGGGTTCGGGTTCGGGATCGGGTTTAGGTTTGGGTTTTCAAGTTTAGGTTTAGGTTTTGGTTAGGGAGTTGAGATTAGGATTAGGTGTAGGTTTAGGTTTAGGGATTTGATAATACATTTAGGTTTTTGGTTTAGGTTTAGGTAATAGGTAATAGGTTTAGTTTTAGTTTTAGGTTTAGGTTTAGGTTTAGGTTATAAGCTATAGGTTTAGGGAATATGGAATAGGTTAAGGTTAAGGTTTAGGAAATCGGGTTCGGGTTCGGGATCGTGTTTATGTTTAGGTTTTCAAGTTTAGGTTTAGGTTTAGGTTAGGGAGTTGAGATTAGGATTAGGTGTAGGTTTGGGTTTAGGGATTTGAGAATACATTTAGGTTATAGGTTTAGGTTAAGGTTATATTTTATAGGTTTCGGTTTAGGTTAAGGTTTAGGTTTAGGTTTATGTTATAAGTTATAGGTTTAGGGAATTGAGAATAGGTTAAGGTTTAGGTTTAGGAAATCAGGTTCAGGTTCGGGATAGGGTTTATGTAACACCCCGTACTTTCCAGTACTCGGGTGTTACCATATAACCAAACCTAGTATAAATACAACTCTAACCTAAGTGAACATTCACGTTCATCCTAATTTAAATATGACCGTTGAAAACAGTCCGCACCTGTGTATCAGAACTTCCATCCATTATCTTCGAGACGAACCATCCAGTAGTCACATAATATTTAATAAGTATATTTATTTTATTTATTATATTTTACACAAACATAGATCAGAAAATTTTAGATGTATCTTGATAAACTACTTATCATATAGAAGTGTATGAAAACATAGTACGATAAGAGTATATATATATTTAATGTAAATAAAATATTATGAAAATAAAATTATATTAACTAAACATGATGGATAATGATTTTACAATATATAGTTGAATTATAAGGTAGTATATAAATATCTCTTACAAGTATGTATACAAAAATCATTAGATACCTAATGAAGTTTTATATTTAATGATATTATTAAATACAAATATAATTCTAATTAAATGTGATTGTATATTATAAAGTATGTATATTAATGAATGTGTGAACGACAACATGTAATTAGTGGTATGTTAATATTAAAATTATATATATATATTATGAGATTTTAAATATTGTACTTATAAGTAGTATACAAATAATAAAAATTATATTAATATTAGTCTCTGGTTAGTCAATATTACAAAAGACCAACAAACAGCCAACAGGACCATTTTAACCGTTGAGATCCAAATTCAGGACGATTTGATCACCAATTCACGGAGACCCTCAATTAGAGCTTATAGCTGAGTGTATGGCCCACCCAAAACTTTAGATCTGCCCCATCCTTGGTCAGGGTCTTTGATTTGGCCCTGCAAATAGAATGGATGGTGTGGATTTATCACAATCATCATGGTGGAACCCACCTCAGAGCGCGAGTGCATGGCAAGGATGTGCACTCACGTTGTATAATTCCAAGAAGAGATCGGTCAGAGCACTGACCCAAAATTTCTGGAAAACGGGTGGGTTTCCCGCCAGCTGCA
>JAJHSJ010001450.1:0-41886 GCA_021015155.1 Magnolia officinalis | reverse complement strand
GTGGGTGTTCAATCACCACTGTTTTCTCTGTGGTGGGTCCACCTGAGATCTGGATGTCGGCTCATGCTCTAAAATGAACTGGCAAAAATGGATGAATAACATGGATAAAATACATACATTATGGTGGGGCTAGAGAGCACCATCCGGTAGCACTTCCTAGCCGCACCTTCCGGTATCAAGTCCCAGCGAGTTGCTACAGACAATGTCAGTATGCAATCCAGGATCAGTTATGCTGTCATAGCTTTTTGTTTACTCACGCACTCACACCACAACAGGAATTCACCACAATGGGTATTTGAACCCATGACCTTGTGTTGAAACTCTCATAAGTCTACCACCGACGCATGAGTAAGGATCGATTATACTGTTACAGCTCGAGCCCTACTGTACTACCAATTTTAGAAGCTAATTTTAGGGCATGACCCATACCAAAGAAAAAGTGGTGCTGAATGCCCTCCATTAAACATTTCTAAGGGCCCAAAAGTTTTGGATCAAGTTTATATTTGTGTTTTCCCTTCTCCTGGGTTTGTGTAACCTAATTATCAATATGCTTGATGGCAAATAAATAAACAGTTGGCCTTAGGAAGTTTTTTAATGGTGGGCATTCAATCACCACTATTTTCCTATGGTGTGGTCTGCCTCATTTCTAGGTTCATGTCCTAAAATGAGCCAACAAAATGAATAGACAACATGGACAAAATGCACACCATTGTGCAACACATAGAGTACTATCACTATGCAATCTGCATCCAACATAAATTGTGGAGTCATACCATATGGATTTATAATCCTAATCGGACTCGCTATTGTGGGTGTTGTACGTTGATGCCTAAATAGATCGCTCTCTGTCCCGATTTGCAATTGTAGGAGGTTGAGGACACCCTCATACTGATTCCCTTGGCTAGCGTTGAATCCTGCATGAGACCTATTATGGGGGGGGGGGGGGGGGGGGGGGGGGGGGGGGGGGGCGCATAGTGCGAATGATAAGGCTAAGTAGGGACTCTTGCAAGCTGCGTTTTCGCCCTACTTGTCAACTGAACCGCTTCATCCATAGTCCCAACCGGGTGCATCGAAAGTCGGTCTTGAATTGCCGGTCGTAAATCGCCCATGAACCATACAATTACTACAAAAAAATAGGACAACGCCGACATCTAAAAACCGTCGGCAATGAACTTCCTTGATGGCTAGCATAATCGAATGATAAGGCTAAGTAGGGACTCTTACAAGGTGCGTTTTCGCCCTACCTGTCAACCGGGTGCATCTAAAGTCAGTCTTGAATTGCCGGTCGTAAATCGCCCATGAACCATACAATTACACAAAAAAATAGGACAACGCCGACATCTAAAAACCGTCGGCAATGAACTTCCTTGATGGCTAGCATAATCGAATGGTAAGGCTAAGTAGGAACTCTTACAAGGTGCGTTTTCGCCCTACCTGCCAACTGAACCGCTTCATCCATAGTCCCAACCGGGTGCATCTAAAGTCGGTTTTGAATTGTCGGTCATAAATCGCCCATGAACCATACTATTACTACCAAAAAAATAGGGCAACGCCAACGTCTAAAAACTGTCGGCAATGAGCTTCCTTGTGGCTACAAGCCGTAGCAGTCATCGACGTTTTTGACGGCTAAGGGCGACGGTTAAGTACGACGGCTAAAACCGTCGGCGTTTGTCAATAAATTTAAAAATAAAAACGAAAATTAATTGCCTAATCAACGCACACATCGAGACCAGCCACTTTTCAGACGGATCACGACGATGGTTAATTATTTGGTTGTTTATCAGATTAGCTGTTCTATCAAACATCTTTATACACTGAATCACCTACAAATAAGTTTTGTAAATTTCACAGCCAGCAATTCAACAACGCAATGAAAGCTCCAAACTGAAATATAAATTGATCTATCAAGAAAAGCGAGAAACTGAATGAAGTTCAAGAGAACCCTCATACAAAAAGAAAAATGCAATGTTACCTTCTATTGACCAATGATACACTGATGTTTGTGTGACCAGCCCCAACATCTTTGGCATAATCCACTTCCAAAACACAACCTGTGAATATAACAAGATGGCATGGAAACTAATTGAGAAACGAAACAACCTATGAAACAAATAGAAAAATGAACTAATAAAATTTAAAGTGGATGACATTATCACCTGCTCAGGCATCTGATGTGATTTCATTTTTGCCTTCGTCTCAATGTTAAATATTTGTAGGTGGGCCTGAATAGTTCCCTAAAGTTGAGCTTCAAACAGAATGTCACAGTTCACTCGTCATATAGAGATGCAACAAAGAAGATGCTCACCACAACAAGCACAAAGAAGCAGACGCATTCAATAGCCAGCACCAAATAGCTGGGACAATCATGAATAATGATATGACACGTACATTCCACGAAAAGCCATGACAACCATTTATCGAATGGAGATTGAACAATTAGCTCCAAAATAAGGAATAGGCATGAACATACAAAATAAATGGCAGCAGGAAAAAAAAAAAAAAATAGATGGAACATTCATTTATGATTTGAATTATTTCCTAAGTAGTGAACTACAAATAGTCAAAGGACCAGCAGGGTACAATAAAAAACTAGAGTGGAGAGGTTGCTTGTGGGTAAAACGTAAGCCTATGTTGGCTTTCGTCGGTGAAAACAGAGCCATTGGTTGGCAATTGCTGGTGGTGAAATCAGAGTTGGCCCTTAAGCAGCAGCCACATTTTCACTTTCCTAATATAACCCTAACCTTAATTTAAAAGAGATTCCCCCACATCCTTTGAATATAAGAACCTCAAAACCTAATTGTGGGGGCTAAAATATCTAACCACAACTAGAGTCTTTTATAGATCTAGATGCTGGTGGTTTTTCTTTGCTTCTCTACCTAGGTGTTTCCTTGTTCTGTGTGCATCGGGCGCTCCATGTGGAGAAAAAAATTTGTCAAAAGAACATACACTGCTCCTTCCATCCATGGTACACTCGGCAGGTGATGCATCAATCAGAGCCATCCATCCAAAGATCATAGGACTAAAACTTGGTGGGTCAACTCAACCATGTTGAGTCGACTCGGTTCAATGAGATTCCAAGCCAGGTTTCACAGAAACTCACTGGCCAGCATGACTCAGTCATGACTTGATGAGTCGTGTCAATTCCGCTCAAAAACTCAACCAACTCTGTACAATTCAGCATGACTCAACCAGGCACTAGCCCAGACAACCTTTTTTGCAGTCCAACATCCACAACTTCAGGTCCAACTCATGAACATCCACCCTCACTTCATTTAGAAATTAGAACACAAACAGCTCACCAAAGCTACTTATTTCTTGTCCTTCAAATACACGAAAGAATATAATATGCACGAGGCAATCCCCTGATTTGCCTTTACTCGAATGAAACTAACATTTGACATGCATTTCATGAGCCTGGGATAGGTTGACTCAGCGCATATGTCAACTCATTGTGTACTAAAGATTTTAACACACATATTAGGGCCTTTATGCATCCCTTCCACATCAACTTGTACAAGGACCATAATCCACAAAATAAGTGAACAGTGAATTAACTAAACAAATTTATGAATCTGTTACCATTATAAAATCACAACTGCATGGTGTCAAGAAGCATGAATTTCACCTGTCCAGCAAGTTTAAAACTGTGTCCGCATGTATTCCATTCCAAAATTTGGTAAATGGCACCTGGAACAAGAAAATGTCAAGATTCAATCAGTAAAGAGACCACACTCTCAAGAGAGAAGAATATTTCAGTTGCTAATAATTCCCATAGCAACAAATTAAACAACAGTACGATCATTTGAATATAGTGCCACTACCAAATCAATGATAAAGTTGTGGAAAAAGTTTCATGCTGGCTGCCAACCTGATGCAACCCTTCTCCTTTATCGGGCCTAGGACTGGCAATGTGAGCACAAAACTCCCACAGCTGCTATGTAATAATCAATTACATAGGCTGAGTAAAATCAACAAGCCAATGACAAAAGTATTCACTAGAAATCAGGGCTAAAAAAATAAAAAGATAAAAATTGGGTCTAACCAGGTATGCATTTTGGTTTCATGGCAGGCACTGTAATAAGGAGCCAATGAAGCTAGTTGTAACAGAGATGGCTTCAAAAAGAATGTTTGTTAATAGCCTTGTAGAGCTATCAACAACTTCACAGATTTATTCCAGCTGGCATTTCAGGTTTATTTAAAAGAGGAGAGCAGGACAGCCATTCTGGCTCTATCATTCTGAGAAGAAGCTTTCGTCATCTTCTTGCATGCAACAAGCGAATGACTTGGTTTTCTAATGAATTGGACAACACATTTTTTAAAGACTAATATGTTCTCCAAATGCACTCTTCCTGTGCTTCCATATTTGATGATGAGTGTTTCACATTTTTTAAAGACTAATATGTTCTCCAAATGCACTCTTCCTGTGCTTCCATATTTGATGATGGGTGTTTGTTGCACATATACAACTAAATCAGCAATATTTAATCCTCACCAGCATGCATTAGCATCAGTAGTTCTAGAGTGGTAATATATCAACTTAATTTCCATTCCTGGAAAGTCCAAAAAAGGCAGATTTAACGGAAAATTTCAGGCCAATAAATTGATGAACCTTGGTAGCTCATTTTAAGTTGTTTTTAAATGAACTGACAAGATCTTGGCAATCTGCGTATAGTTACCGAACTTTGCAGATCATGTGATTTGCTTCATCTTTCATAAGCAGTTATACTCTCACAACCATACCATGCAGAAGACCGTGGCAGCTGCACTCGAGTTGACAATATTAATTGTGCTGTCAACAAGAAAGTCCAGGCTAGACCAGGGTAAAATGTCTTCTCCACTAGTAACAATAAAACAGGCGCTTTTCTAAGCCCACATGTAGTCCTACAAGGGGTCATATACACCTTGTCAACTATAAAATCCGAACCATGCATAAGTTGTCTCCACCATGTAGATGGAGGGCATCCTAGTTACTAAAGTGCATGGAGTAGAAAGATAAATCCTCAAATCAGACTAGGAAATGAAAATAGAATAGTGAATGATAAGGAAATACTGGAATAGAAAGTGGGAAAAATGGCAAAAACATAGACAAAACTGGATATAATCCACGATATAGATGCAACTGAGGTCAAGGATTCATCAATCTGAAAGAGTATCCCAGGGAATAAATATCCATGCAACAGGTATGGGAAAAATTCGAGTAAATACTCACAATTTGCTGCAAGGATGTGGCAAAGACAGCTACGCAAGCACAAAGAAAACCCTTGGCATTCACTTTTACATCCGTTACCGTACAGACCAACGCCTACAACAACAACAACCACAGCCATCTTCACTTCTCTTGAGTAACGTTTGCTATGAAGTATCCATTCCATTACACAAACCACCAGAATCATGCTCAGCTTTGAAATCTACATTGAAAATTCAATAATAACTACCATATTTGGCTGGGAAAATTGAAATTTCAAGGGAAGGTTAAAAGGTTGCCAAGGAATCCAGACCTGATAAAATCCGACAGAGTTGAGCATAAGGCTCAAGTTCATCCCAGTGATGGACATGTTAGCCACAATCGAGAACCATAGAAGCTCCCTCAAAGGCACATGCTTCGATGCAGAATGACCGGTAGCATTTGAAACCAAACCAACCAAAGCAGTCACCGCGAAGTGGAATCCAGTTAAAGTCATGGCTGAAAAGACAAGAACCCAGTTAAAATTTACAGAAAATGAACAAAAGAATGCACAGGAAAGTCTTTAGAAGAAGTGTTATGCTTCCATTTGGAAAGGAATAGAAAGGCTGAAGAACAGATTCTAAGGGAGAAGATAACACCCATTTTTAGGTGAGAACATTCATACTGTGAGAACGCCTGATGGATGGCTTCTTGCAATGGAGAGATGCAACACATATGAAGGATGAAATTTAATGAAACGCCTGGGGTGATCTAGAAAGGTAATAAAGGTCAGGGAAGCAGAAGTGCTTCTTGCAATGGAGAGATGCAACACATATGAAGGGCAAGTTCACTGATCAAAGAAATCACAGGGTCCAAAATTGATGAAAACGACTTCTAGAACCTGTTTGGACTGAATGGTGGGGTCACCTGAAGCATGGAACCATCATTGGATATTAACTTCAGAACTTTAGGAGCCTGGAAATCAATAACGGAAAAGCTTACACTAATATAGAAGTACTAATCTAACAAACAAACCACCTTCAACGCAGAACTGAAGCTTGGTGGTAGAATTCCCCTGCAAACTGGTTTGAAAATCACCATTAAACACAGGCATTAACAGTATGCAGAATGTGTTCCCATCAAATGAGTCGATGGTTTTGTCATTAAGTGAAGAATCCTCCCTTGCTTCCAAGAGGAGCATCTGAGATTTGACAAGAACATCACTGTTGGACTTTCCATTTCTGGGTATCATCCACCAGATCTTGAATCTGAAAGACAGATAATCTGTATCCCTTATTGTGACCACATAAAGACCAAGGAAAACCTTAAGATGAGAAGGAAATAAATCTTCTAAATGCTGACTGTGTTTGTTGAAATGCACTACCAAAAGGACTTGATTGAGTTGGAGTTGATCAAAAGCCTCCAAAGCCAGGCTTCTGCCCAAATACAGAAGACCCTGTTTCAAGGAAAAAAGGACTTTTAGTCAGACGCCAATAGAATTACTGCATGTCACACAATAAATACCTTGAAGCCAATTCACACGGAAAAAAAAAAAAAAAAACATTCGACTGAATACTTTCCCTCCACATCTCGCAAATAGGCTTTTTCTAAAGAGATTGTTTCTGTCAGGCATTTCATCAAACAGGCAACATGCATCGTCGAGCTGGACCATTGGATGTATCAAGAGATCATGCAATTCCATGCAACGAGATCAAACCCATAAATTTGCTTGAAGATGGAGACGTACGAATCTAGTATCAAACTTGAGAAAAGAAAAAGATCTCCACTATAAAAATCGTGGGAATTGCACATGAAAACCGTAGGAAGAGAAGTCACGAAAATTAAATTTTTTTTTTTTTAAAAAAAAGTAAATTAATCTTCCAAACCGTAGGAATTGTGCATGAAACAAAGAGAAAATCCACAAGAATCAACAGACCTTGGAGTATCCATCTGTATGACGAGCTTTTCATACTCATGGAGAGATTCAAGAACAAGTCTTGCAAACTTGGATTAGGCCCAGAAATTACAAATAACACAAAACCATTAGTGTTTACCTTCACCAATATAATGTTAAGTTTGTTGACATAAAGCCTTCAGCACTTGCTCAGATCTGGCGCCATCTGCTCAGATCTGACGCTATCTCCTCAAATCCGTCACCATCTCTGATCTGCCAATGTTGCAGATCCGGCATCCACTCAGACCTGTCATCTCCGCTCATCAAAGCCCATCATCGTCCCCTCACTGAAAACTGAAAACCCCTATCTCCTTATCCGAAACCGACGACACCCTTTGTCCGCATTCAAACCTTTGACCATAGCTGCCGCCCATTGCAATCTGATCAAGGCATCTCCATCCTCATTACAGTCCCCTCAAACCCATCCGATCAGGCCATCGCCCTAATTCGACAGCCCCCAAAATCTTTTCTGCATCTGCCATTAGAGCCCTTGCCTCTTCTCTGTTGGAATCATCACGTGCAAACCTAGAGAGCGAGTGAATGAGAAAGGGAGAGGGAGGGATTGCGAGAGGGGTTTTGACGATAAGGGTTTCGATAGAGAGAGAGAGAGAGAGAGAGAGAGAGAGGAGTTCGAGAGGGAAGCGGATTGGCTAGTGTACCGCACACGCACACCAGGGTACGTGTCGTGCGAAGACGGGCATTGCAGCTCCTCGAGCTCCGATTTGAACAAACGGTTCAACGGAGATCAAAGCTACATGGCCCTAAAATGATGTATTTATTATATCCACACTGTTCATCCATTCTCTCATGGCCTGTTTGATTTCGAAGGATTTGGAAAATACCCGTGAAAAAGGGCTATTATTACCCTTTCCCGTGTTTGAATTTTCAAATGCACTTTCGCCTGAAAATTGGTCCGAAAAAGTTGATTTGCATTTGTGGACCCGAGTGTGATGTGCATGATATATCCACACCGACCACTTATTTTATAGGAAGATTTTAGGTCCTAAGGCCAAAATTGAGACAGATGCAATGCTCAAGCGGCCCATATCACAAGAAACAATGACCTTAAACGTCCACCATTAGAAGTTATTTTATTTATTAGGCCCACATTAATGTTTATTTGTGATCTAACCTGTTCACGAGGTCATAAAAACATTGATAAGGGATAAACACAAATATCAGCTTCAGCCAAAACCTCTGAGGGCCACCAAATTTTTTATACGATAAACATTAAATTTCCACTGTTTTCTGTGGTGTGGTCCACTGGAGCTTTGGATCTGCCTCATTTTCGGGTTCATAGCCTAAATGAGGCTGGCGTATAAGATGAACGGTGTTGATTCATCACTTACATCACAGTGGGCCCTATATTCATTTGGCAGTCATCATCGTATCAACGCAAAAAAGTAACGCCGGCAAATGATGGAGAAATTCTCTTGTAAGTAATTATTACTTATTTACCGAGTATTTCCCATTTTCTTCACAAATCAAATGGGCCGCTCGAGCATTGCATCTATATCGAAAGACCAATGGACCACACCAAAAATAGCAGGACTATGATTCTCACCATTAAAACATTCCTAGGGCCATCATAGCGTTTATTTTCTATCCAATCTATTCATAAGGTCACACAAACGTGAATGAAGAGGAAAAAAACAAATATCACAACGATCCAAAACTTCTATGACTCGCAAAGGATTTCAATGATAGACATTCAATCCCCCACCACTTTTTGCAGCGTGGTCCACTTGGCTTTCATTTTGTCTTATTTTTCGGTTCAAGACTTAGGAAGTTCTACAAAAGAAAGAATGGTTGGGATATAACACATACATCAGGATGGGACCCACACAACTTGGTGACGTACTCAGTACTGAGTAAACTCTTGGGGCACTGTCATTCATGCATTCTATCCACTCCATCCATCCATTCTAACTTGTATGGCTTTAGTCCAAAATTAAGTCTATCCAAATCTCAAATGCATCGCACCAATGGAAACAGTGTGAATTGAACGTCTACCATTGAAAAGTTCTTAGGGGCCACAGAAGTTTTAGATCAAGATGATATTTGTGTTTTCCATTCATCCATGTCTGATTGATATTATTAACAGGTTGGATGACAAATAAACATCACTGTGGGCCTTAGAAAGGCTTCAACAGTGAAAATTAATAGGTACACTGTTTCCTGTGGTATGGTCCACTTGAGCTGTGGATATGCTTCAATTTTGGGCTCAACACCTAAAATGATCTGTAAAAACGGATGGACGGTGTGGATAAACCACTTGCATTAACGGTGGGCCCAACAGAGTTTACTCAGTCCTATAAGAGCCTACTGAGTATCTCTGTACCCAATCCGATTTCGTTGCGGGTGTGCGGTAGACCAGCCAAACCGCTTCCGAGAGAGATCATTTCGTCAGTATTTTATGGGGCCCACCATGATCTCTTTGATTTATCCATGCTATCCATACCTTCTCAAGATAATTTTAGGGCTTGATTTCAAAAATGAGTCAAATCTAAATCTCAGGCGGACCACACCACAGAAAGCTACGATTGAATGTCCACGGAAAACTACTCCCATGGCTTCAAAGGAATCCTCATAGATATTTCCACGGGGGATTAAAACAAAAATAACTTGTAATAATTCGAAATAAATTAATTGATGATTAAAATAACTACTTTAGAATCCTTTAAATAGTGAACTCAAACAGCCTTAAAACGGACTTATTATATAATAGAAACTTACTATTTATGTACAATCATAATTCCTACTTAGACTTCATGGTTTTAGCCTAACCATATTATTCTCCTAATTTTTCTAAGCACTTTCCATGTTGGGTACTACTCTTAAAACTTAAATGATAAAAAATTATTATTAAATTAAAACTTAATATTAATAGTAGAAATGGAAATAAAATGGACTTTCGAGTATGGATTTGATGGAATATTGCAAATTCAGAGTGGGTAACCCGGCCTAACGGGGTTGGTTGGCTAATGTAGCTTTTCCTACCCAAAATCATATATGATATGTCAAAAAACTCATTCCAATTTGCTAGATACGATTGTTTTTTTGGAGGTTCTGATGGTCATGATCACTTGTACCTTAGATCGGGCAATATCCAGTCCATCTTAGCCTTGAAAGTGTCCGCGAGCCAGTCTAGGTCGGTTTAAAATTTACCATATCCATTAACTTTATCAACAAATAATGGGTTTTACAGTTGGCCGGTTTAACTTAAGTTAATGTATTCCAAGTGAACAATTTTAAATGCCTGTGTATCAAGCGTCATACAATGCCCGACTATTATATATAACTTCCCTTTTGTATGGACCATATCCATGTTTTCACTGCTAGAGAAGATAACCTGTCAGAGAGAGAGCGAGAGAGAGAGAGGGAGAGAGAGCAATGGATTACTCCACCATGTTATTCCCATGGACCTTGATAGTGCTGGCATTCATTCATATTCTGTTACTCGCAAAAAAGAGATCATCTTCTAATGGCAAACTCCCACCAGGTCCCATCCCACTTCCCATTGTAGGAAGCCTCCTCAAACTCGGCAGCAAACCCAACGAGTCACTCGCTCAGCTTGCCAAGACATATGGCCCACTAATGACACTTAAGCTTGGCTCGGTAACCAGGATCATCGTTTCATCATCGATCATAGCCAAAGAGGTCCTTCAGAAAAACGATCACTCCTTCACTGGTCGACCTGTTCCTGATGCCTTCAGTGGACTTGGATCCTACACATCATCCTCTATAATCTGGTCACAGCCAACAACACATTGGCGAAAGCTACGGATGATATGCAATACACAAATGTTCACAACAACAAGGCTAGCAGCCAACCAAAGCCTTCGCCGCAACAAAGTGCAAGATCTAATCATTCACATGCATGAGCATTGCTTAGCAGGAAGACCAGTCCATATTGGCCAAGCCATCTTCGCTACCAACTTCAACTTGATCTCTAATACCATATTCTCTATAGATTTGGTAGATCCCGACTCCAATTCCGCACAAGAATTCAAGGATGTAGTTTGGGAAATTATGAAAGAGAGTGGAAGGACGAACCCAGGGGACTATTTCTCAGTGCTGAGGCTGATCGACCCACAAGGCATCAGGCGTCGCACGACTAGTTATTACAAAAAATTGTACAGGATTTTCGATGAAATGATTGCCCAACGAACATTATCTAGATCGACATCATCTGATTCTCCTAGAAGAAATGATTTCCTCAATGTGCTTCTCGATCAGAAGGATAAGAATGACTTCGAATTTTCCGACCATGATATCAAGGCAGTACTAGCGGTACTTTTTCACTTCCTTGACACATTTTATTTTATTTTTGGTCAGAAACGTAGTTTAAAAATACGACTCGACTCGATTCTGAAACTTAGGTGAGTTTCTCTGAAGTTTTTTCAGCACTACGTGTTGACCAGCTTAATTTTTTTGTCCATTTTCTTTAAAATCTGGTCTAGTGGAGTAAACTCATGTGAGTCTAGTCGATTTTTTATTTTTTATTTTTTTAATTTTTTTGGAACGAATTGATCTGGTGCTTGTGTGGCAAGTTGCTAATCATGGAGGATTAGAACAAGGCAATCCACATGATTAGAACTCCTAATTATGTTATTTTTCAATTGATTTTGAAAAAACTATTAATATTTCTGGCTATATTATTTTTTAAAATAGTTTCAAACCATTTTTTTTCCAGAAAAATGGGAGCAAAACACCTGTAACTTTGTTGCGCAAGACACAAATTTACAATTATTCAGTGAGCCCCACAAAAAGGGGGCCACACCTATAATTTCAAAAACGCAAATAATTTAATTAGGAGTATAAGAAAACAGAAAAACAGGAAGCCCACACAAACACAGACCAAGAAAGACCAATCAACAAAAGATAAACAAGAAAGTAGGACAGAAAGGGGACGGACCTCCAGCTGCACCTTATGCAAGAGCTAACAAGTCAGGTAACTCCCAGCCCCCAAAATAAACCTCTAACAACCAGCTTACTCACACAGAGAGGCTACCACAATTGCATTCACAGCTTCCCCTGCATCCTGCAAAAAACACAAAATTCTTGGTATGCTAATAAATCAGCCCACCATCAGCAAGCCTCAGTTGGACGTACCAGCACCCACAACAAAGGACCAATAGCAAGAAAACTTCAAACAAGACATTCAGCCCATGTCTAACCCTTCAAGCCATTCAGCTCATTATTTAAAGGGTTGTAATTTCATTTTTTATTACCATGAATCAAATTATTTTGAATTTATTATGAATTATTCCTGATTTTATCCCTCGGGGATTCAAGAAAACTCTGTGATGAGTCCAGAGAGCTCCGTGGATTTGTAGTTATTCCTTGAGGAAGACAGTGATCAACCTCATCATGTCCCTCCCTGCGCCATTGGCTTTCACAACGTCAACTTGAAAGCGACTCGAAGTTGGTGATAAATGTCGTTAACTCCAACTCCCCTCTGCCTCGGGCTATCTGGAATTAGTGGGTGACTGCTAAGGAAAATCTTCGAATACTTAACATCCAGCTTTCTTATGTGCCAAGGGAGTCTAATTCTGTAGCTGATGGATTAGCCAGGCTGGGTAGCTCTAGATTAGGCAAAACATTTTTTAGTAGCAGGGCTGATCTTCCCCGTGAAGTTAGAGGAGCAGCTATGCTTGACAGCTTGGGTCTTGGTTCCATCAAGCAAAATGTTTAGCAGGCGTGGATTGGCTTCTGCCCATACATGTGTGCATCCTTGCCGATTTTCTCCTTTCCCATCTTCCTTCATTTTCTTCACAAAACCAGTATTCATCAACGCAGGTGGTGCCTATCTCTACCTTTTGGTGGGGTAGTAAGGTGGCTACGTTAGCTGTCTGCAGTCCCCCCTGGTTTCACCCCCATCTTGCTGCGAGTTCTTATATCTGCTGTGGTCGTTGCTCTTTAAGGTGTTTGTTCCTCTATCCTGATCCATAGCTATAGCAGCTAGGACCTTTTGGCATAGTCATGGATTGTTGGTATATTCTAGATTTTGTACAAAATGAAGGAACCCATGTACATCCATTTTCAGATCAACATGTTGATGGTATTTTCACTTTTATTGTAAATTTTGTCTGTTAGTCAGATGGTTAGCCTTATATGATAGGTGAGCCCTGATTGGTTGCGGTGCCCGAACCCATGTACATCCATTTTCAGATCAACAGAGTTACAGGCGGTGAGCTCCCACCTTTCTCAAATAAATAAATAAATGAAAATACAAATAAGAGAGCTGACATGCCGTCTAATGCACAGTGGGGTCTTGTTTTAATGGCATATTAAAATACAAGGTCATGTTTCTGCTAAATATTTTCCAACATGAGATTTGGACACATCCAAATATAACTATACTAAGATTGCATCTAACATCATAATATATTAATTTGAACAAAGCATTATAGGTCCCAATGCATCAGAGCATCAGAGCATGATTAATGTCGTGATGTGCTATGAAGGGCTCATGGTGCAGTTTTCTTGAATGTTGATATTGAAAGAAATCACAGCAGATGGATGATGCATAGAACATTTACATTTAGAAAACAGAAAATGTTTAGTGGAAAAATCAAACATCAGTCAAAAATATCATACACTGATTAGATGAATAGAATAACCCAATCTAGAAAAGCTTTAACTCATATTCCATAGATGGAGAAGGTCATCATATCAACGGCCAGGATCACTGAGTTATGAGCCCCACTTGCTAAAAAATTGGAAGCATCAAGGGACTGTTAATGTTCAAATGCCTTAGGAGCTTTAAAAATGCTGTGTTTACCATATAATTCCTGCGTTGGTTTATACATTTCGTTTTCGCTTTTTCTTTGGTTATAAATTGATGCAGTTTCAATCATCAGGATCTATTTATTGCTGGAAGTGAAACAAGCTCAACCACTGTAGAATGGGCCATGGCAGAGTTGCTCCGCAACCCAGATTGCATGGCAAAGGCTCGAATGGAACTTACGGAGACAATTAGCTCAGGACAACTAGTGGAAGAGTCGGACATCGACCGTCTCCCATATCTACAAGCCATTGTGAAGGAGACCTTGCGTTTACATCCACCAATTCCATTCATTTTTCGCAAAACTATAATGGATGTAGAAATAAGTGGTTTTGCCATACCCAAGAACACCTGTGTTCCAGTGAATGTTTGGGCAATAGGGAGAGATCCCGACGTTTGGGCCGACCCAATCTCCTTCTTGCCCCAAAGGTTTTTGGGGAGTGACATTGACTTCAAAGGTCAAGATTTCGAGCTCATTTCGTTTGGATCGGGCCGGAGGATTTGCCCGGGCTTGCCACTTGCATTTAGGATGGTCCATCTAATGTTGGCCTCTCTTCTGCATTCGTTCGACTGGAAACTTCCCAATGGAATGATGCCACATGATATGGACATGAGCTCCAAGTTCGGCCTCACTCTACAATTAGCTGCCCCTCTTTGTGCTATCCCTATGCTAGATGGCTAGCATTGCCTAGATGAGTAAGTCTTGTTTCATTTCGAATTTTCACCACATATGTGGTTAACTATCACAAAATAGGGCCAAGAATCTTGAGGCCACACCATGGATGTCTCCTGGTGCTGAAATGGTAACGTATTTATGATTCTAGACATTTGCTCTATGAACTTTTGTTCCCCTTGGATTCTGCAACATTGATTTGGGCTATATTTTCCTTAGGCAGTGGTTGAAATGCCCTACAACTAGTAGGGAGCTTCTTAATAGAGGGAATCTGCCATGCATAGTTTGATTTTGTATCCCATTCAATGAGTTTCATTGTTGAATCAGTTCTTCAGTGTATTAATCTAAATCTTAATTAGCAAAACTTATAACTGCTTTCATGTTTGAAAGTCTCTGTATTTCAGAATATGAGCAAAAGAAGACACATTAGGCAAACCGAATTACACATAATTAAAAAAAAAAAAAAATCATTTATTTGAAGAAAATTTTAAGGTGATTTTAAAAATTACAGATTGGTAGTCACCATCCATTGATGGCATTCAGTAAATGGAGAATTTTAGTAGAGATAGATCTAAATCAATCAGCAATGATTTTACTAAAATATCATGTGGGGGTAAAATTCAAACACCAAACCTCAAGTTAGAGAACCAGGCTATTAAAATAGTACAGTAAATATGATTCCATTGTCATCACTTTCTATTTTAGGTTATGTAGTGATTTAAAATATTTATGAATATTCCTTTTAATTTAATAGTTTTATTAAGCGTTGAGTCATGTAATTTCAAGACTTGATAGAGTCTTCAAGTTGGTCCGAATCTACTCATATCGAGTCAAGTTCTCAGGTTTTTTAAACTTAGGTTTTGACATATACCACCTTTTCCCTTTTGCTAAATGCCAAAAACACATATCTTTCTTTTGATTCTTCCTAAATGATTCTTCCTCTTGCCATTAATGGAAAACACCCTACCATTTCTTTTTGGACAGAAAAACCAATCATATAGAGGTTAATAAACTGACATTTGTAAATGATGTTTCTGCTGTTATTATAAATAATTCCCCAAACCTAACTCCCCCTTCATCCAGCCCCTATTATTCAACATACAATCCACTCAACTTTTGAATCTGGTTATTTTTTTAGTTGTCCCCTAGCCTTGCCAAAATGCAGCTTTGTAACTAATGAGTTAGCTTATAAAATCTATATTAGGCCCCTCGGCATATGAAACGTTTCCATAGTGTGCATCCTCATTCCATTTTTCTGGTCTGCCCCCACCAAAATTGTAGATAGGGCTGATTTTTTAGCCTTGGCCTTAATAAGGATGTCTCACACTGGGCCCAACATACACCTCTACTAGGGATGTAAGTTGGGTGGCAAATTCCAACTCACTACGGCAAGTTCTGGAAGTTGACAAATGCTCGACTCTGGGTTTGGAGCAGATAAAGGCTAGAGTAAGAGTAATTCTTCAACCAGGCAGAGGTTCACAGAAAATGATCTTTCTACTAGGGCTTGGGTCGAACGTACATTCCACCATCCCCATATTCCCCCTAACCAGAAAAATACCTGAACCAAACCAGCAGAAATCCAACCCTTTCATGCTGCCTCTTTTTCCAACCCAGCGAGAGGTAGCCTAGATGCTTGTGTTCTGGTCGCTGAGACCCCCTCACAACCCCAACCACCTGCTTGTAGAAATGCCCCAACAGAATCCCTCCCTCTGGACCTACATGCCATCTACTTGGAACGTGACTGCTACTCTCCCAGAGTCCCAGCCCATCATGATCTCTTCATCTTTCAAGCCAGAGAGAGTCCTATCCAGGCAGACATTGAGAGATCTGCATTAAACTCCCCCCCAGCATTGATGACTCAGCATGTGTTCCCAACTCTCTAGTTGCAGCTTCATCTCCTGTCCCTCAGGCCAACGCCCAAATTTTGCATGAATGTCGATTGATTGAATCCTTGGCATGTTCAGGGGCCAATCTCTGCACTAAATCAGCCCTTTCAGCCACCCTATTTCACCCCTCCAAAACCTCCTAAACGCTCCAGAGGTGTATCCAAAGCCCTTTCAGAGGGTCATTGACGCAGGGATGAACGTGATGAGGATAAATACTCCGAATCCACGGAGCTTCTCTGGACTCCTCACAAAGACTTCTCGAATCCACAAGGAAAGAAAGCAGAAAATAGAAATAAATTCTAATAAATTCGAAATTGATTAATTGCTTACTAAAAACGAGTTCACAACCCTTTAAATAGGGGTACCAAGCAATGAGAAAGAAATCAGAATCAAACTACAACTAGAACTCCTAGAATCCGCGACTTACTATAAATAGTAAACTTACTATTTATAGATGGTCGTGATGTCTACTAGTGCTGAAGGTTTTCCGCCAAAAATAGTAAGTGTCCTATTTGCCTTCACCAAACTGTTCTCCTAATTATTCTAAGCTCTTTTCACGTTGGGCGCAACTCCTAAAGCCCGACGGATGAAGAGTTATAACCAAACTAAAACTTACTATTTATAGTAAAAACGAAATTAAAGCAGGGAAACTACCATCGATCCAGGGGTTTTTCACAATTCTGGGCGTCGCAACCCGGTGTAGCGGGGTTGGTTGGCTAAAGTAGCTCGTTCTACCCCAAAATCATATATTTTACGTCAGGTAACTCATTCCGGATTGCGAGATACGCCTGATCTAAGGTCTGATGGTCCGGATCACTTCTGTTGTCGACCGGGCCTTTTCTGATCCATCTTGACCATGAAACTGTCTGCGACCCGCTCTACATCAGTCATAGTCTGCTGAAGTCAGGATCTACCTTCCAAGTTGTGGAGGAAGATGCAGTGGTCGCAGCTTGGAATGCCTTTCCCTGTGGTGAGAACATCAGAAGACAATTGAATCCGGAGATCCACTTGTCTGTAGACCTCTCCCCATTCTTCCTTAATACCCCGCCAGGTGTTACTGAACTTCAGCCAGATCCAGTGACTCGTCTGTCAAGCCCCATTTTTCCCTCGCACCAGACTCAAGTCCCAGATTCGAGGTAAAAAGCTGATCACCTACCCACCAGCCACAATCCTGTTCCTGCAGATCAACATCCTTCATGAAGACTCTCGACTTAGGATTATTCATCGGGATCTCAAAGCTAGCAACGTTTTGTTAGATGCAGAGATGAATCCCAAAATTTCAGATTTTGGTCTGGCAAAGATTGTTGGAGTGGACCAAACTAAAGGCAATACGAGGAGAATATCTGGGACTCACAGATACATGTCGCCAGAGTATGCCATGCATGGGCAGTTCTCGGTGAAGTCTGATGTGTATAGCTTCGTTGTTCTACTTCTGGAGATTGTAAGCGGTCGGAGGAACGCTTGTTCCTCGGATTCCAGCCTTGCGGAAGACCTTTTAATTTTTGTATGTAGAAATTGGAAGGATGGAACGCTTCTAGAGCTGTCGGATTCGAGCCTAAGAGGATGCTATTCGAGGAGTGAGGTGACCAGATGCATCCACATTGCATTATTGTGTGTTCAAGAAGATGTGTTTGATAGGCCCACCATGTCAAGGGTTGTTCTCATCCTCAATAGCTCCTGTTACTCTCCCATTGCTTTCAAAACCTGCATTTATTGTTTCCAGTAGAATGAAACCGGACATTCCAGTGGCCCGATACTACGATTCACAGGCAAGTCTCTGTGAATGAGGTGTCAATTTCCGAATTAACTCCTCGTTAGTTCTGTGCATAAAAAAAGTATTTAGAAAGAAAATGATATGCTTATGAGAAAGAAAATTACCCTTGTAATACTTTGTATATATGCATAATGCAGATGAGTGGCTTGGTTGGTGAGTGTGAAAAAAAAACAAATCCAACTCACTCAAACAACTCCAATCAAGTCACTTAGTGATTGCTTTTTATCAGACAAAATCAAAGTGGGAAAGGTAAGTTCCAAGAGAGTCAAGCAACACTCTCAACAAGCATCACAACTGGTCCACAATAATTTATTTCAGTTTTTATATTCATAATTTGTAAATGCATATACTATTTAAATAGTCTTATTAGTTTAAATATCAAGTCAAGCCGAGTTTAGTCTTTGAGTTGACCCAGACGTGTTGGAAATTGAGTGAAAGTCATGTTTACAGGTTTTTGAAATATGATCCTAACCAGATTGATTTCCTTTATGCTCAACCCTAAGCCAACACAACTTAATTAACCTAACTCATATCCAAGTTTGCTCAATTAGAACCCAGCCCAAATCTCAAATGGGGTTGGAGAATGGATTTTTCCAACCTTAACCTAACCCGATCGGAGTGTTGTTTTTGGATGTCTTAAATCTATTCAAAAAAGAAGTTTGTCAATGTCATCGACAAATCATTTGATGCCATCGAGCACCGTTCGATGCCATTGAACAGTTGTTCGATCCTATCGAGAATTTCCGGATTTCCTTCAATTGGTTGCTAGATATATTAGGTGTTATTACAATGACATCGATGAGTGTTCGATGAAATCAAAGGTCAACTTAGATGCCAGTGAAGATGGTTTGATGCAATTGAGAAATTTTGAGATTCCATGTTTTGTCTCTGGACAGTTTTGATATAGTTTTGATGACATTGATGTGGATTCAATGACATAGAAGTCCCATCGAAGGTTCCATCGAACGTATGCGCAAGGTTGCGAATCTGCAGAATATGTTTTCAATTTCAATTGAAACTCTTCCAAAGGCTATATATTTGGGTATAATCGGGATTGGGAGGTATCAAGGTATTAAGAGTCCTTACTCTTGCTCAGGTGGTAGACTCTCAGGAGTTTCAACTCCCGGTCAAGGGTTCAAGTACCCATAGGTGGTGAAATTCCACTAGCGTGTGTGGGGGAGTGTGTGCGTGTGTAAAAAAAATAAAAATAAAAATAAAAATTAAGGGCTTTCAAATTCGTTCTAGGATTTCAAGGGTGTAGCTTGGTGATTGATTCGAGTTTGTTTGGATCGTGTATTCTCTAAACTTTTGTAATTTTCTGCTTTCATAGTGATTATTTGTCGCTTTGTGCAGTCGTTTTCATCCAGAGAATATTTTTTTACATTAAAGTCACTGTGTTCTCTTTATGCTTGCTTGGTGCGATTAGATTACTCCACTTAATTCATCTCTTCGCGCTTCTGTGGTCCCCCAACACGGAGGACCCTGAACACAACCCATCCTGACCAGAACTGGAGCTCGGGTTGACCTGATACCAAGTTGCAGCACAGCGCTCTACACTACCTGTTGGATTCCTTTTCCAAATGATAACAGAGTACAGGCACTCTGTAAGGCATGTAAGGTGCGACACAGTAGGACGCATATGAACTGATGACGTTCTGCGGGCAACGCAACCAGTGACTTGTGAAGAAAATCAATTCCATGAAAAAGGTAAAACCCGCCGAGAAGATGACCTGGAAAAAAGGACGGAACAGTATGCTCATCAGGTGGGCCACCCTGATGGAATCAATAGAGAACCGATAGTTTGATGAAACATACAGTTTCTGCCCACCTTCTGAACAGATCAGCTTGATTTTTTATAAGCATAATCCACGTGGTCATGCCTACCATCTTAGTGGTAATGAATTCTTATATGAATGGCATTATCAGAGAACATATGGATGGTACCAAATGCTTTCGATGTTATAGATCATTTTAGATCATGAGCCCAAAAATAAATCAGATCCAAATCCTAAGTGGACCATATCACATGAAACAGTGGTGATTGAACGCTCCACCATTAAAAGCTTCCTACACCCCACCTTAATGTTCCCTAAGTTTTATTTTCCATCCAACCAGTTGATAAGGCCAAAAAGATCAGGATGAAGGTAGAAACCAAATATCACCATGATCCAAAAAAAAAAAAAAAAATGGCCCACAAGAAGTTTTTAGTGGTCAATCACCATTTTTTCCTATGGTATGGTCTAAATCTATTTCAGTTTTCAACTCATACCTTAAAATGATCTTTCAAAACGGATGTACTGTGTGGATGTAGAATACATACATCAAGGTGGGGCCGACCGTAAGGGTAGTACCATCTCCAACAAGGGCCGGCGGGGAGGCAACAACCGGAATAAGATAGTGACAGCCCGATAACAGATCACGATACGGATTCGCTAAGCTACCAGGGTGACCAATAGCTTATCAGATTGGATGGATCAGAAGAGTTATCTCAACCCTGGAGATCACCAAAAGTAGGGAAGAAACGTTTAGGGGGAAAGTAGTCTTCGAAATTGATAGAAGGGGCGGAACCGGAAGAATGGAATGGGAGGCTGAGGAGGTTGAAGAGAAGGGCCGTTAATTCTGACAATGTTACTGATGGGCAGTGCTTTAATCTGGAATGCCGGTTGTGTAGCCAATACAACTACCATACCATAAGGACAGCAAGCAGGATAATTTGAAATCACAATCTTTGGTTTTTGGCTATTTTGGAGTCTATGGCAAGGGAGGAAAGAAGAGTGGGGGTGGGATTAAAGCTAGGTTTCCACTCTTCTCTCTCCAATGCTGCAGAAGGGGGGGAATTTTGGTTTTTTTATAAGAATAGTTTAACCATTTCTATTGCAGAGAAATCTAACCAGATGCTATCTTTGAATGTTCAGGTTCAAAATTCCCCTCTAACTTTTCATCTTTCCATTGTATATGCTAAATGTTCTATAATACAAAGGAGGGAATTATGGGAAGATTTAGCTTATGTGGCGAGAAGTTCTACCAGTCCATGGGCAGTGTGCGGAGATTTTAACGTGGTGTTAGCCAACACAGAGAGGCGAGGCAGCAAGAACCAAGATCTCAACAGCTCCTCTGAATTTACAGAAGCCATTGAAAATGTAGGTTTGATGGATGCGGGTTCTCTGGAAACAGGTTTACCTAGTGTAAAAACCAAGCTGGAAATGCGCGGGTTTGTGCAAGGCTCGATAGGGTGTTATGCAACGGGGATTGAGCAAATCTTTTCCCCTAGTTTAAGGTGAAGCACCTGCCTCGAATGAGCTCCAATCATGCGCCTCTGCTGATGGTGTTCCTCACGGTGCCCCAATCAACTGCCAAGCCCTTCCGATTTCAACGAATGTGACTTCTTCATGATAATTGTGTTCAGGTGATTAAGGATGCATGGGAAGGTGAAATGTCGGCCCATCCTATGGTGAACCTGATGTTGAAAATCAAAAAGGTGAAGCAGCACCTAAATGTTAAGATGTGGAGCCACATCTAGGACCGTCTTGGACCGGTCGTGAGCCATGCTCGACCGGTCGTAGGGTCCGGCTCGACCGGTTGTGGACCGGTTCGATTCAAAGTCCAACGAGCATCATTTTTTTATCCCGAGGTGCTCGACCCGTCGTGGCCCATTCACGACCGGTCATAGGGGTCGCTTGACCGGTCGTACAGTCTGCTCGACCGGTCGTAGTTACGCAGATTCGTTCCGCGATTTTGCGCAGATTTCGTGTCGCAAGTCCTTTCTCAACTGGGATGCGGAAAGGGGAGTTACCTAAACTATAAACAGGGGTTCCTATGATTTTTCTAGGTATTAGAAAAGCAAGGGAAAGTTATTCTAAGGTGTGGGCAAAAGGTTTTCTATGTTCTTCTAAGGGAGAGGTTAATATATTGCATTTTAATCTTCGTTCTTCATAGTGGAAGTTTGTATCCGTGGTTTTTTACCCTAGTTTGGAGTTTTTCCACGTATATCTTGTCTTGTGGTTTGTTTTGAATGCTTTGATTTATTTCTAGTTTATATTTCTTCCTGTTTATCGTTTGTGGGTGGCCTGAGATTGGATCTAGGCTCACTGCGTTGTTGGCGTGCTGCGCAACAACTGGTATCAGAGTTATTGATTTAGTTGTATTGGGAGCGATGGCGGAAGATGGGAAAACTAGAATTGAGAAGTTTGATGGTTCAAACTTTGCCTTCTGGAAGATGCAGATGGAGGATTATCTGTATCAGAAGGACCTCTATATTCATCTAGGAGGAAAAGAGAATAAACTAAAAAAGATGACAGATGATGAATGGTTTTTACTGGATAGGAAGGCTTTAGGAATGATCCGACTCTCTTTGTCTAAGAGCGTCGCCTTCAATATATCTAAGGTAAAAACTACAAAAGAATTAATGAAAGCCCTAGCCACCATGTATGAAAAGCCCTCAGCGTCCAACAAGGTTCATCTTATGAAACAACTATTCAATATGAAGATGTCAGATGATGGGAGCGTGGCTGAACATCTAAATGAGTTCAATACAGTCATGAGCCAGTTGGAATCCGTTGGCATTATTTTTGAGGATAAGGTCAGGGCGTTATTGATCTTATCCAATTTGTCAGACAGTTGGGATGGTTTGGTGATTGCTGTGAGCAATTCCTCAGGGTCGACAAAACTGAAATTTGATGATGTGTCCGGTCTAATTCTCAGGGAAGAATTTAGAAGAAAGGCATCAGGAGTTTCAGGGAATTCAGGGAATGCTCTAAACATTGAAGGAAGAGGAAGATCGCTGAACAAAGGAGGCAATAAATACGGGCGTTCTAAGTCGAGGAAGAAGTCCAAAGGACCGAAAGACAAAGACGGGTGTTGGCATTGCGGCAAGAAGGGGCATATGAAACGTGGTTGCAGGGCGCTCAAGAAACAAGAAGGAAGCTCTCAAGGCGGGAAGGATTCAGTGAATCTATTTGAGGAAAGTGACACAGAAGCGTTGATCTTGTCTCTTGATGCGAGGAATGAGTCTTGGGTGATAGACTCGGGTGCTTCGTTTCATGCCACCTCATGTAAGGAAGTTCTGCGTGATTATGTATCAGATGACTTTGGGAGAGTCTACCTGGGTGATGATGAGCCGTGCAATATTGTTGGAAAGGGGGACGTTCATGTAAATCAGAAATACGGAACGTCTTTGAAATTGAAGGATGTCAGACATGTACCGAGTTTGAAACATAACTTGATCTTGGTGGGGCAGTTGGCCGATACCGGTTATGTGACGACATTCACCAGTGATTCCTGGAAGATCACAAAAGGTGCCTTGGTGATATCTCGAGGCAAGAAGGAAGGTGATGATTCTTCCCATTGAGCTTTCCATTTTTTCATTAGCTTAAGTTATAGTTTTTATTTTAATTTATAATTGATATATCCATTTCATAGCCACATGTGTTAATTGTTGGAATTGAATTGCTACATTACATGCCTAATGTTATCCTGCATATTCATTCATGCTTGTGGATTATCTGTGGATTGGTAATGGAACTTAAACTGGTACATCAGTGGGAAACCCCCACCTATAAATGTACACAAATACTTGGGATCGAACCCAACTGGTGGTGATTGTAATGGACCTTCGGCTTAGTGGTTATTGAATGGTGTTTTAAATTGACCATTGATGTGGGCCTACCATCTAGGATTGTTGTGTACAATGGTTTTCAAGGATGGTCTTTTATCACATGGTTTTGATACTCATCCTATGTGGCTTATTTTGATATTTACCCTATGTGGCTTGCCTTGATATTGGCCCTACGTGGCTTTATTTTAATATTTTTTCTATATGGGTTCGATGTTTTATATTGTGCAATCATGCGATGGTAAGCCCCATATACTGCAACATGATTGACCACTAGTCGATGGGTTTTCATTAAACATCCTAAGATGGTAGTCTCATGAGTAGGGGATGGTGGTATGAGACCTATGCCCGAGTTGTCGGCCTATGCTGGTGACGAGCCCCCGTAGTGACCTTAAGCTTATTTAAATTGGCTGATTGTAACTGGACTAATAATAGTTTGGCTAATCATGCATCCATGGTATATTGGCGATAACGGGTGGCTAATTCTGGATGTTATAGCACGTGCCTTTAGGATCATTGGGGTATCGTTTCGCTAGCTCCCAGACCACTGACTATCGATCTATTGTTTCGACTAGATGATTTTTCCAGGTCGACGATTGCATGGGTGACGAGACAACTGTCCACACAGATGAGTATCCCCGGGGTGATGATTGCATTCACGCATCCATACATCTAATAAAACCTGCATCATATATTGTTTTGTGTGCTTTGCTTTATAACTATGCTTACCTAATGCGGCGGTGTGTAATCTTGAGGGGAATTCACACTAAGTTGGCCACTCATCCATCAAATATATAACCGTACAGGTAACACAGGTGGTTTAAGTGATTTTCAGATTCGGTTCGATGAAGTGCAGAGTACCATTGTTGAAGATGCATGATTGTATGGCCAAGAGTTGCTATGTGGTTTTACAGTCCCAGATTTATTATAACTTGCTTTGTTTACATGTAACATTATTTCACTTGTAATTGTAAGTATTGGGACATTTGTTTGTATAAGTCATTATGGGCAACCTCTTGTATATTCTAAATGAAATTGTAATTTTTTCCTTTATGCTTATTTGTCCATTCTACGCTCATCTGCTTACTCTGATAGTTTATATATATATATATATATATATATATATATATATATATATATATATAATATATATATATATATATATATATATATATATACACTCGAATTTGACCATCCTTTAAGGTTAGCAGTTGGGTTTTTAGGAAACGAGTCATATACTCGGGTCTTGAAAAGTCGGGGCGTTACAGCGTTGGCCCCTATTCCGCTCAATCTGCACTCTATGAAGGTGAGGCAATTCTTGGGCATGAATGACCCCCTCCCCCCCTCAGTGGTCTTTAGCTTCCTCCCCTAGGAAGTTGTAAATTTCATTTTTCACGAGGGTTTATGTCTGTTAGAAGGTCCCGATACCCCATTTTGGCCTCTCACCCCTTCGGGTTGTTTTCCCGTCAGTTCAGCCTGGGCAGCTTGTAGATTAAGCTATCCGCGTAAAGGTTGGGCGAGGTGGGTTTGGCATGTGAAGATGCCCCCTAGGATCTCACTTTTTCTTTGAAGAGTTTTGCATAAGGCCATTTCGGTAGATGGAGCGGTCCAAGCCCGGGGAATTCAGTTAGCATCGAAGTGCATGTGCTGCAGGAATAGTTCAGATCAGAGTCACTCGGTTAAGACCATTCAACATCTGTTGCTGGAGTGTGAGCTGGCCGTCATGTGCTGGAATTTCTTGGGGACATTTTTTGGAATCAATGTTATGCCAGTTATCCCAGTGGTGCGGCACTCCGTCAGTCGGCATCAGGGCGCCAAAATTCAGAAATTGGCCCCAGGTTTTCTACTGTGGGAAGTTTAGAAGGCTAGAAACGTTGCGACCTTTGAAGGGAAGCCCCCCTCTCCGGCAGCATTGTTAGCGCAGGTCTACTAGTGGATGTCCTACATCAATGGCTTCTATTTTGCATCCTCCATTGGTGTTGAATTAATCCAGAAGGTCCTCCCTGTCAGTGGGTCCCTCAGACTAGGAGTGGTCGTCCAATCAACCCTCGATGTTGAAGTGGCTCAAACCAAGTAGAGATTAGGTAAAGGTAAACGTTGATGCGTCTTTTAGAAGTAACCCAGGTTCATTCGGTGGCGGAGGTGTTTGTAGAGGTGATAGGGGTGACTTCCACTTCGCATTCTCGACGGGTTATGGTGTTAGTTCAAACACCTATGCGGAGCTTAGAGCGGTTCATGATGGGCTCCTATTTTGTCTCTCGAGGGGCTTCTCCAACGTTGTAGTCGAGTCTAACTCGCAGCAGGTGGTGAAGGTTTTGAATCGAGATGGTCAGTCGGGTTGGAAGTGGAGATACTGGATCTACAGGATCGACAGGCTAAAGCTGAGAGGTCAGATTGTTTTTACACATATTTTTAGGGAAGGGAATGCCCCAGCGGATGCCTTGGCTCACTTGGGTAGCGAAAACCAAGCTTCCGTTAACTTTGGTCTATTTTTAGATCTTCCTCCCCTAATGAGAGGCCTCATATTCCTTGATAAGGTGGGCCTGGGGGCGATCAGGGAGTCTTAGAGGGTGGGGTTTTATGGTTTCCTTAGTTCTCTCGGGTTTTGAGTTTTTTTTTTTATCATTATTCTTTCCTTTTAGTGGCAGTTTAAGATAGGCATTCCCAAGTCATTTTTCTCTTATGGAAGCCCGAATGTAATTATCAGTGATATCAATGAAAGTTCCAAATTTTGGGAAAAAAAAAACTCATGGTTTTTGGCCAAAAATAGTTAAGTGTCCTATTGGCTCAACCATGCTATTCTCCTAATTATTCTAAGCACTTTTAAGGTTGGATGCAACTCCTAAAGCCCAATAGATGAAGAGTTATAATCAAACTAAAACATACTATAAATAGTAAAAATGGAAATAAAATGGAAATTCAACCATCGATCTGGTGGAATCTGGCAAATTCAGTGTGGGCAACCCGGCTAAAAGTAGCTCGTACCCCAAAATCATATATGTTACGTCTAATAACTCATTTCGATTTGCGAGATACACTATTTTAAGGTTCTGACGGTCCAGATCACTTCCACCTCTGATCGAGCCTCTTCTGGTCCATCTTGGCCATGAAATTGTCCGCAACCCGATCTACATCAAGATGGATCTACATCAACCAGCAATGATTTTAATAAAATATCATGTATATGTTTTTATTTTTATTTTTATTTATTATTATTTTTTTAATAAATGAAAAACATCTCATCATTATTTATTGGACAGATATAAGGCATGGCAAGGTAAACAAACTGACATTTGTAAATGATGTTTCTGCTCTTACTAAGTTTCATCCAGCCCCTATTATTCAACATACAATCCACTTAAGTTTCCTGTGGTGTGGTCTAGTTGAGATTTGTTTTTTCTTCATATTTTGGGCTCATGGAATAACCAGAGTCGGCAAAATGGATGGACGGCATATATATACAACACATGCATCTGAGTATGACCATAGATAGGGTACAGCTCACGTGGCTGTTCCGGGTCCCAGCCAAGTCGCACCCTTCGGAGACCCTTTCACTTGCTATGGCAGCAGGGCCTTTAACCTGGATGCGGATTGCATATGGTGCTTTGTGGGCCCACCATGATGTATGTATTTTATCCATGTCATTCATCCAATTTTCGAGATCATCTTATGGCATGAGCTCAAAAATGACATATCCAAATCTCAAGAGACCACACCGTAAGAAATAGTGGTGATTGAACACCCACCATTGTAAACTTCTTGGATGAAGTTGCATTTATGTTTTTCCTTCATCCACGTCTGTGTTACTAATCAATAGATTAGATAGAAGATAAAAATTATGGTGGGCATTAAAGTCGGCCCTAGGCATTAAAAAGTTTTTAACGGTGGGTCTTCAATCACCACTTTTTTTTTCTTTTTTTTCTTTTTTTTCTTATGGTGTGGACTACCCCAGATTTGGATTAGATAAAAACACATACATCATGGTGGGACCCACATAGCCCCAACTGGTAGCCCAAAAATGATCTCGAAAAATGGATGGACGGCGTGGATAAAAACGCGTACATCATGGTGCGGCCCATGCAATTTGTGTGGGAGAAAACTCTTTGGATTTTTCTTTCTTTTTTAAGGATTTTTGTATAATTACACTTCATTAATGGTATTTTTTAAAATTTTCTAAAGCAACGTCATTAATTGGTAGGCATTTTGTCATTTTAGGAGGAGAATATATAGAAAATTAACAGAACGTACTCCATTGACAATAACTTGATTAATGAGATAGATTTACAAAGGTATTGAGATGTAAATATCATATTAATGAGGTATTATTTTGTCACATTCCCTAAAGTTGAACAAATAGAATACACAATTACAATAAAAAGCACTATGGTAAGAACGTGACTGAATGTCGTAAGTAGTTAGAGGAACGTGACATGGGAATTGAAATGCCCTGCTTTGCCATGAACTCATGCATTACATTGAGGATTTCAATAAAATCACGCGGACATTTCTAGATCTTCTTCCATTCCTTTTTGCACTATCTGCTAGGAAGAACGTGACTGCATCTTGCGAGAGGAGTTGAGGCCAGACCTATTATATTTTCATTTCATTGTCAAATTCTATTCATTCCACGTCTCCACACTTGCGTAATTAAACTGGAGTCCATATGATACCTTCACATGAAAGGGATTGGAGTACACGTACGTCCATGTTACGTGTACGCAACCACAACTGCATGTGTCCTACTGATGCATGCTTACGGACAAAAACTCAAACCGTCCACATCCTTCGCTGGGACACGAGTGTTACGTGGCTAATGCTAATACGTGATTCCAAAAATCAAGGACATTTGGGCAATGCAGAAGGAACAGTGGAAATGGGGACGCCCACCTTTGAAACCGTCCTATCTAAAAACTCCACCATCTCATGTTGGAACATGAGTTAAAATATTGGACCAAGCCAAAACTCAAGTGGGCCTCATCAAAGAAAACAGTAGATGAGGGCCTATGTTTGAAACATTCATGATAAATGAGGTCAAAAATAAGGCCAAAACAGCTCAAGTGGGCCACATGAAAGCCAATGGTGAAAACTGTTATATCAGCTACAGGAATATAAGCTCAAATCTCGAGTGAACTGAAAGTATGAAACTTCATACTCTCTCTCTCTTTTTTTCTTTTTTTCTTTTTTTTTTCTTTTTGTGGAAAATCAGCATATATATATATATATATATATATATATATGAAAGTACAGCTGTGTGAGTATAGACAACATTTTTCGGGAGGGCCTGCCAAGATAAGGAAGCAGGCCCGCCTATAATAAAGGAAAAGAAAAAAGAAAAAAGAAAAATGGGAGGCTTAGCATTCTTGTAGTGAGCTAAGGCCCACTCTATCGAGGAACAGAAGGCCACGAATGGTTGATGGGAGCTCTCCCAGTGTTCACACCCCAAGCATAGGTTTTTTTTTTTTTTTTTTTTTTGAACGATAGCTGAGAATTGTATTTCAGTTGGGAGTAAACTTTACAAGGTTCTGCACAATATCTCGGGCCCCCTCACAACAAAATAATTGAGAAGGCCTATCGTAAGGGAACACAGGCGTCCACCTATCAACAAGAGAAGCCAAAAAAGAAAAAGAAAAAAGAAAGAAACAAAACTAGCATCAACGTTAGTCAGTATTTCTGAGCACTCCTAGCCCAACCATATCCAAGAAGAGTATGCCATGGACGAGAAGAGGACGGGACCTAGAATGACGATAAATTGCAGAATGTTGAAGAAGGCTCCCTTCACAAGCCATACCATCAGCCGGACCGTTCCCTTCTCGGAGAGTGTGAGCGAAAGAAAAATTTCTCAGCCGGCATAAATGGTTAATTCTTGATAGCCAAGGTTTCCACTTCCAAGGAGTCTTGGAATGATTGGTAAGACTATCAATCAACAATTTTGAATCGGAATCTATAATTATCCTGTCCAAATTACCTTTCTCCAAACAGAGCATCATCCCGTCGTGAATGGCACGGCGTTCCGCCATATTGTTAGAACCAACCTCGTAAGCCGTGGTGAAACCGAATATAAAGGCACCGCTGTCATTCCTGCAGATGCCACCCCCACCTTAGGGGTCAAGATTACTTAGCGACGAGCCATCAACATTTAATTTGACCCATCCAGGGGTTGGCTGTCTCCATTTAACCAGTAGTGAGGCAGAACGATGCTGGTTAACAACTGGTTTGAAGGGACTAAACCCACGAGTGGAGCCAATAATTTTCATTATATCGGCTCCAAGAACCAGGTTGGCCCACCATCTGACGCGGGCCACAGACCTCCTGATGATCATAGGAGAGTTGTCATAGACTGCACCGTTTCTATTGCGCCAGAGCTCCCAAAGAATAAGGATCGGTAGTAGAATTCTGATTGAATTTGGCGCAGCACCTGCAGCTGATGCATTCCTCCAATGGTTTACTTTGCCTTCAACTGAGCTGTGGAGCAAAGGAGGGACACCACACATCACACTGAATGTAGCCCAAAGAGCTTTTACATGACACCGAAACAGAAAGAGATGGGAAATTGATTCCGTTTGAGGAGTAGCATTCATAGTTTCAAGGCAACATCTACAACTAGAAGCAATGGCAACGCCTTTATCTTGAATTCTGTTGTTGACGGGGATCGCATTTTGAAGAACTCTCCACATGAATATGGAGAATTTGGGAGGGAAAGGGCCATGCCAGATCCACCTTGCCCATTGGATGGGAGGGGACGAGGATCTCAGCAGCTTTCAGGCTGACTGAAGGGAGTACCTCCCTGAAGATTCGAGCGGCCAGATGCACTCAGAGGGTTCGTCAAAAGTTGTGAAACCGCCATTGAATATATATATCGTCAATTATCTGTTGAGGGAGGATGGAGAAAACCGGGGAGGGAGGGAGAGGGCCTGAGCGGCCCAGGACATCTTTCAACTGCAGCTCCTCCAGCTCGGGAGGGATTGGGCTGTCAAGCTGACGTAGGAGGGGGCCCCTGCCCATCTAGTTATCAGACCAAAAGTTTAAATCACCACGGCCAACCAACCACTGAACTGTCTTCGATAGGATCGGAATCAAGGACCTAACTCTCTTCCAAAGCGGCGACGTGTTTGAAGAGGAAGTTAACAGGACATTGGAATGGATATCCCTACTATGTTTGCTTTGCATTAGCTTTACCCAAGGACCAGAAGGATCCCCATACCTGACTGCCCAAGCTAACTTAAGACGATGAGCATCCATGACTTCTTTAAATCTTCTAATACCCTGCCCTCCTTCCTCAATAGGTCTAGCAATCTTTTTCCAAGCCAGCCAATGGTGTTTCCTATTCCCATCAGCCCATCCCTAAAAGAAATTTGAGAAGCTTCTTTCAATCCGATCGATCACCTGGCACGGGATATGCGTCGCTGACATGATGTGGATGGGGAGACTGCCCAGAACATGACGAAGTAACGTGACTCTACCTGCTTGAGAAATCAGTCTACCAGCCCAACCGGCAGTCTTCCTGTCCACCTTATCCACCAGAAACTGAAAAGTCGATGATCTGATTCTGCTCGAGCAAAGAGGGCACCCAAATAGATGATATCATCCCTAGCTTTCTGAAACTCGAGAATTCGCTCTGTGGATCTGATCCTGGCTGGAGTTATAGCGTTAGAATAGATGAAAATGCTCTTTCGGTGGTTGATTTTCTGACCTGTAACTGCCTGAAACAAGGCTGAAAACTGATTGAGCCGGAGGAGACACTCCCTCTTTCCGTTGGTGAAGAGCAGAATATCATTGGCGTATAGTAGATGAGTGGAGATGGGGCAGCCCCGACACATGGCAAACGGTTGACAGCCACCACTTGCAAACATAAGGTTTAGATTCACTGAGAAAGACTTCATAGCAATGAGAAATAAAGCGGAGGACAAGGGGTCCCCTTGTCTCAATCCCCTGAAAGATTTGAAGAAGCCCGTCGGTTCTCCGTTGATTAGGATGAAGAACCAGTTATTCCCCCAGTAACTCTCCATGAGTTGGACCCATCTCAAGCTGAACTCGAATTTGAGGAGCACCTGTTTCAGATAATCCCAACTCACCCTATCGTATGCTTTCTCGAGGTCGAGTTTGAGGATGAGATTGCCCCCCCTGAACTTTTCTGTTGATATCTCGAATCACTTCTTAGGCTAGCGCTATATTTTCTACTATCGATCTCCCCTGAACGAAGGCACCTTGTTCCTGCGATATCATCTTAGGTAGAAACGAGCTTAATCTGTTAGCTATAAGTCTAGAAATTTTTTTATAAATAACGTTACACAAACTTATAGGCCAGAAATCAGCAAAACTAGCAGCTGACTGAGACTTAGGGATAAGATATATGAGATTTAAAGTGAAAGCTCTTGGGAGAGCGTTCCCAGCCATCAGATCCCTCACCGCTTTAAGAATATCATCGCCAACAATGTCCCAACAGGTAATGTAGAAGGCCGCCTAGAAGCCATCAGGACCCGTGACTCCGTCTTTAGGCAAGGAAAAGGCTGCCGCTTTGACCTCCTCCATCGATGGAGGAGACAACAAAGCGTCATTGTCCATCTGGTTAATGACCTGAGGGATAGCCTGGACGAAATCAGCATTGAAACTGATGGGTTCAGCTTTAAAAAGGTCCTTGAAGAATTTGACCGCTTCGGCTTTTATCTCTTGGAGAGTAGAGACTGTATCGCCAGCCGCATTTCTGATCGAGGAAATGGCTGGCCTCCTAACTCTTTCATTAGCAGACGAATGAAAATTTTTTGTATTTTTATCACCCTCTTCAAACCAGGAATTTCTGGATTTCTGTTTCCAAAAAACCTCCTCCATGATCTAAAGTTGATTTAACTTGTGCTTCACTTCAACATACTGACGAGAGAGATCTTCTGAAGGGGAAGATTGCATGTTGAAGTCAATTCCTTCTAGGTCTTCCTCAGTTTTCAGAATCTGGTGAAAGATATTTCCAAATGTTTCCTTGTTCCACACTTTTAACAATTGTTTAGTTTTTTTCAACTTTAGTTGAACATTGGTCATCGAATGAGGGGAGCATTCTCCCTCCCATGCCTTTTAAATTAGGTGGATGAAAGAAGCATGAAGAGACCACATTATGAGGAATTTGAAAGGCCCAACCTTTGGGGGATGATGGGCAGGGAAGGCGAGGCGAAGCGGAGCATGATCTGAATTGATTTTGGGACGATGTTCGACGTGAAACAGTGGAAACGAAGTCACCCAGCTGGAGTTAAGGAGCACTCTGTCTAGCCTCGCCCAAACACGGGCATTGCTTTGCCAGTTGTTGCACTAAGTAAACTGATTTCCAACGAAACTTGCGTCAATAAGACCGAAGTTGTGAATCATCTCAGGAAAGTCCGCCATACTCGTTCCATCCGGAGCATGGATCCCTCTCCTTTTGCCTAAATTTGTCACCACATTGAAATCTCCTGCAATAGCCCATGCCCCCTGGACCAATCTGCTAATAATTTCAATCTCATTCCACGTAGGGCTCTCCTTTGGATTTTGCAGCACCGAGCATATACAACCGAGAGTGAGATCGGCTCACTCAGGGTAGGGGAAGCGAAGGATAACGTCACCATCTGATTTGAGATCGAGGTCGTCAGAGCATTCAACTGATTCCCAAAGAAAATCCAAAATTTCCTCCCCGTTCATCATTAGAAACCGAACAATGAAAGCCCAATTTTAGGCCAACGCTACCCTTTTACCGTCAGATAGCATGGGTTCCAGGATCGCCAGAAGACATGGATAATATTTCTTTACCATTTGTTTTATGGATTTGACCGTAGGCGCATTTCCGACACTGCGTGCATTCCATATAATCGCATTATCCATCCGTGACACATCTTGAATTTACCGCCTGACGCTTCAATTTTCGTAATTTGTTGTACCATTCACCCATAGATTGAAGTCTCGCCTTAGGTCTACTATTATGCTTTCTGATATTTCTTGTCCCTGTGGGATGAGCTGGAACTTGATTCGGGAATAGAGAATCAGCCTGATCCCGCGGCAGTTGGATAACTGAGGAATCCGTGGCATCCTAGGGGGCTGAATTGGATTGCTCTTGTTCAAAGAAAGTAGATAGATCCACCAAAATGTCACCTGGCTTGTCTTCCGAGTCGAAGTTCCTATTCCCTGTCTCCTCTATACCAGTCCAACAGTCGTGAAAGGGCCTGCTAGTAACTTGGCTTCTGAAATTCTTACTCGGTTTGATTGGCGAACAGCCCTCCGAACGAGCTTTGTTATGTCTCAGGAAACACCTGGTGGGGGTGGGGAAGACTCCCGTAATCGCTTGAATGGGGCGGGGAATAGAGCAAGGATCTGTTTTTATAGGGGTTGATAGAGATGCTGAAGCAGGAGGGCTCAGTTGATCGCCTATAAACTGCCCGCAGTTGGCATAAGCAGGGCTAGTAGCAGGGTAGGCAGGTTCTAAGGATTTTGGGGGAGATTCAGAGGTTTGTGAAGGTATTGGGAGAGCAATGGTGGCTTTAGAAGCAAAGGGAGAAGGATTAGATTTAGTAGGGAAATCAAGCATGAGGATATGTTGGGCGGTATTGGAAGGGCAAGGGTTGGAGGGAGCTGATGTTGGTGTAGATAGGGGAGCAGGCCTGGGGTATTCAAGTAGAAGGGTAGGCTGATAAGGAGGGTAAAGAGGGAGAGGGGCTGATTCGAGGAGGGAGCAGGAGGAGAATGCTGGATGGGAATTGCGCTGAGCTGAGACAACGGAATGGCGGGTGAGGATCTGGACTCGACATTTTGTCGAACAACCGCGGGGTGAGGCTGATGGGGCCGGTTGAGGTAGGAGAATGATTGAACAACCCACTCTCTCGTGGTTGTAGTTTTTGTTGGGGGGGGGGGGGGGGGGGGGGGGCAGACTTTCCCAAGGACCACCATGAATCTGGTTCTATGGATGAGAAGGTTGGGAGACGGTTGAATACGGATCCTTGTAAAACCTTGTAACACACCCAGCGTGGCCAGATTGTCTATCTCCAGAACCTTACCGAAGCTACTAGCCACTCTTTCGATGGTCTCAAGGAACCAATCATGGGGTGGGATACTAAACAGACGGATCCAAACCCCTTGATGAAATGCAGTCGTTTCCTGCTTCCATTCATCAATAGTCGCAACCTCATTTTCTTGAGGAGGTTAAGATCTGCAGTAAACATCGCTCTCTCTTCTTTGGATTAAAACTTCAGGAGCTAGAATCTGGAGAGGAGCAACTTTGGTAAAATCTACCTGTAATCGGGCAAATGGCGATTCTCGGAAGACGTCGATGAGGTGGAAGATGGACACACCTTCTTCCTCAACCGTAGCGACAAGGGCATAGGAGAGAGACTGAATGAGACGTTTGACCGTGCGGTCGTCGGTCTGAATCATGGAAGGGGCTGGGATCTCCCTATCTAGCTGAGGAGGTATGGGCTAGTACGCATCCTGCCCGTCTCTCACCGACCTCCGCGACTGCAGGACTTCCTGATATGAAGGCACCCTGATGGGATCAAATGCCCGGTATGCATGGCAGCTTCTCGGATCTGATTCCGGAACATCAGACGCCCCATTAGGGTTTACTTTTTTCGTTGGAGGAGGCTTACTAGGGATTAATGTGGCAGGATCTTGCGGATTCTGTTTCCGCGTAGAGCCTCGACACTGTTTCTTGGCCCAATCAATGTGCACTACCTTACCATCGATCCTTCTCTCATGGAGACATTGGATGGCGTTGAACGCCTCTTGTTCATAAACGAAGCGAATGAATGCGAATCCTCTGGATCGGTTGAGGTTCCTATTCCAGGGGATGAAAACATCTTTGAGCTTCCCAAATCTTTCGAAAATACGATGGAGATCATTGATTGATGTATCGAAAGAGAGATTTGCGGTGAAAACGGAGAATGGGGAGCGTGGCGGTTTTCGAGGGCCGACGCTCTTCCAAGGGGGGTTTCGCTCCTCCATCATCAGTTTTGTCTTCACCTACTATCAGTTTTGTCCATTCACCTACTATCAGTTTTCCCAAGTATAAGGTTGTGATGTAGTAATAATCTCGGTAAGACTGAGGTCGAATCCATGGGGACTAAACCTTGTACGTAACCTGAAAGTAACTAGAACTAGAACTAGAAGAAGATGAAATCTAAATCAAGTGAATATGAGGGAATAATGGTGAAATAGTAAACTAAAACTTTAGAAAATTCAAAGGTAAGAAATTAGGGGATTCAGATGATCCACTTGTAGAGATCGGGGAGATCTACGCGAACTCAACTGGACTTCGAGTCCCATCTTCATCCGGTTGGAAGATATATCACTAAAACCGATTTTGAACTTCCTTTTATATAGCTTTCAAGAGATGAGAGGTATGAGAATTAGAGATGATTCCATCACAAAACCATGCCCATGAGACAAAGTAAACAGTAGAATTAAACTAATCCACAATCAATCAGAAAGATGTATGAATGTTAGGAAGGATTCCATCATCCAACCATGTCCAAGGGGCAATGGTGAACAACAGGGTTTCCTAACTTCATAATCAAATTAATGAAAAAGAAATACTCAAAGCGATCGCAGATCTATTGTAATTTCAGTCATAACAAACCATTAAAAACTGAAAGCATTCCTATAATCAAACTAGAATCAAATTAGTTCATAATATGAATCAAGACTATAGAATCCTTCCCATCACACCACAAGCTTCACCTCTTAGCCCTAGCTAAGAGGTTTAGCCTGACATGATTGGGCTAAATCTCTCAAAAATTCATAAAAGAAAAACAGTAAAGCAAACAACTCGTCTCTCTCTTTCTTTCTCTCTTTCTCTTTCCAGACGTCTCTCAGTTGGATTGAATGCCCTTCAGGTTGTTGATCCCTCTCTTTTATAGCATGTATGGGACGGTGATTGCGTCGGTGGAAGGAGAGGTGCAGTCGGTGTTGTTTACGCACAGCTGTAGTCGGTGGAAATCTTCTTTACACAGCACACCCGCATGCGAAAGAAGAATGCAACGGTCTCACGACTTGATGCGAGTTTCAGCAAAGACATAATTCTGATGCGAGATCCTTTCCATTCAGGCCCCTTGGGCTTGGTCGGCCCCACCTTGAAAGGATTTTGAATGGCCAGGATCATTGGACCGATCCTGGCTATGGGCGCAAAACGGCCCGGATCAACCGGATCTCGGACACGCGTAACAGAGCCTGCGCAATTCCTTGCGCTGTGCTGATGGTGTGCCCAAGATCAATGTCTTCAGGAAAATCCATGTTGAGGGTCAAATATTGCATATCAGACCCTAGTTATTGCTTGGATTTACGAACATAATATTGTTTAAAGGCCGACTTAATCGCGTTTATGCTGCAGGTTGAATTTAGGACTTTGATTGAAAAAGAGTACTAAAAGTGTGGATTTGAAGCTCTGAATCCATCGAAGGCAGTGGACGGGTCTCCATGGGACCAAGATCGAGGAGTTACACGCCGAAAATTAGAGAAATTCCAGCCACTCATGATGAAGAGGCCCGAAAATGGTCCAGAATGCAAGATCATAGGGTTCCCACCATCCGTTTGGCTCGAAATTACATACATGGCCTGAAGACTTTAAATTAACCGTACACGTTAAATTTCAGCCATTGGATATCGCGGGAAGTGGGACAACGGCCAGATCAGTCCCTTAACTCAATAAGTGGGGCCCACCTGGGTTCTGGATATGCTTCAACTTTTGTTTCAACCCCTTAAATGTAGTGATAAAATGAATGGATGGCGCAGATTGTTGATATACATCACAGTGGACCGCATATGTATAGCATGTGCATAGACCATATGTCCGCTGGCCGTGTACCGAACCGGCTGCAGCAGTCAAAGTCGGTGTTGACCGACTCCTCACACAAAAAAACAGAAATTTCCGTTTTTTTTAAACAGCGTCCGTGAAATGGACGCCCTGTCTTCAGTTGTGGGCCCCATCCATTGTCTATATGGAGAATCCAAACCATTCATCAGACTCATTAAGGCCTACTTACCATCGCCTAGATGACGGAATTGCAAACAACAACAAAGATTGGGTTTTGTTCGTCCAAATGGAAGACCGACGGTGCAACAGAAACTCTGTGGGTCGCACAGAATCCAATCCAAATTTGACTATAATCGATTGTTTTTTCGAGTCGAGTCCAGTGGACGGACTGGATTCCACCACTGATATTGATCATGGGCCCACCGACAGCTAAAAGCAAGACGCGAAAGCTCTGTTTCATAGATCTGAAAAACCCGGCCGCTGTGAGCCCCACTACGATCGTTTCTTCCGTCAGATCGACGATCCGAACCGTCCAAAGGGTGCACAGGTGTGGCCTCTACCTCAACCAAGGAGCCTGAATGGCTTGAATCATGCATGTGCGGCTGCAATTGGTTTCCAAAACGTAAAATGGTGACACATATCTGTTACTGCGTAAAACAGATTTGCGTAAGGTTCTGCGTAAGGAGAGTCGGTTCTCCGACTCCAGCAAGGTCTCCAGCAACCGGACGGATCTCCTGGCTGCTATAAAGGAAAGAAGAGACGAGAGATGAGAGGAGGATCGGCTAAGACGTCTACATGTGAGAGAGAGAGAAAGACAAAGAGTATTTTTTCCTTTTCCTTTTCTTTTTATTTTTTTTTGTTTTTGTTTAAGGGTTCTAGCCCCACCATGTCCGGTTAAACCTCTTAGCTAGGGCTAAGAGGTGAAGCTTGTAGCATGATGGGTAGTTTCCTATTGTTTGATTCATGTCGATGAACCCTCTCTGATTATAGTTTGATATATGGAGTGCCTTTAGTTTTTAATGGTTTGTTGTGACTTAAATTACAATAGATCTGCGATATCTTCTGGTATTTTCATACATGTATGAAGGTTATGATCGTAGGGACCTTGTTGTTCACCATTGCCCCTTGGACATGGTTGGATGATGGAACTTTTTCTGACTTTCATACATCTCTCTGATTGGCTGTGGGTTGGTTGAACTTTGTTGTTTGCTTTGTCTCACGAGCATGGTCTTATGATGGAATCCATACTAATCTGCATCCTTCTTATCTTTTGAAAACTAGATCAAGAGAAGTTTAAATTGTGCTTTATCGATATATCTTCCAACTGGATGAAGATGGGACTCGAAGTCCAGTTGAGTTCGTGAATCAGCATAGGTCTCCCTAATCTCTACAAATGGATCCTCTGAATCCCTAGTTTCCTACCTTTGAATTCTACCAGTTTTAGAACTATTTCACCATTATCACTATATTCACTGGATTTAGATTTCATCTTATTCTAGTTCTAGTTACTTTTAGATTACGTACAAGTTTCAGTCCCTATGGATTCGACCTCGGTCTCACCGAGTTTATTACTACATCACAACCCTATACTTGAGGAGTGAACAATCCACTCCATCCATTACATGCATCTCGAGATTTTGGTCAAACATGGATATTTTCGGTCGTCCGTTGATGAGGCCCACATGATCTTTTACTCTGCCGTTCATCTTACAATTGAATGTAATCTGTTTGTGTGTGCATGCATAGGACCATGAAGAGACCTTGGCGAGGGTCATGGACACCGCCTGGACCGAATGTACGTACCTGATCATTGGTGTGATGGACGGTTTAGACCCACAGAGATCATGCAAAGACTCCCTGTTCATCCGTTCACAGCAGCAGAGCACGACAGTTGCCGTTTTTGAATGAGATCGGGTCAAAGTCGGTTTGACCCGATCTGAGTTGCAGTGCACGGCTGGTGTGTGCACACTTGTGCACTCGCACAACCTTAAGTGAAGTCCCCTGGGGTCCGTGTGAGAAATCCTCTCCGTCTAGCCCTTTTCTCATCTCATTTAAGTGGTTGACACCAAAATTAAGGCATATCAGGTGGGTCCCAAATCAGAAATTGATGGGTTGATCTGTCCGTTGGCCCACTTCCATAAGGATCCAATGGCTGAAATTAGACATGTATGGTTAATTTAGGGTCCTCAGGCTAGATATAAAGTTTCGAGTCGAATGAATGGTGAAAACCCTGTGATCTTACATTCTGAACGAATTTCAGGCCTCTTTAGCGTGAACTACTAGAATTTCTCGAATCCCGGGGGTGTAAATTTGTCGATTTCGGTCCCCTGGAGTCCGTCCCTTGCCTTGGTGTTTTATGAGCATTAAGTCCATGCATTTAGTATCCTTTTCCAGTCTAGGCTCCTAAATACACCTTGCATCACAAAACACATTAAGGCAGGGCGTTAAACAGTATCATTCTCATAAAATTAGGTAATAACTGGGGTCTAATATGTAATATTTAACCCTCAACACAACTCCCAATTAGCATTTTGATAGTCCCAAGCAAAGTATGCGAAAAATAAGTTGAGAATTACAGGACAATTTCTATAAACTCAAGTGATTTTTGAAAACAATCCAGATACTAGAAGTCTAAGATTCATGAATGTTGGGCATTACTCTCTCTTAGACTCAAGCGCATGGTAAACTTCATAATTAAGTTCAAAGTATTAATCCATCAATTAGCACAAAATTTTAAACATTAGGATCCATGAATGTATAGTGTAATCTCGGCTTATCAACATTAAGATTCAATTCGTTATTTCATGATATCATTGGTAACCAATAAGAGAATTCATGACAACCAAAACATAAACCAGAAACTTGCCTCATAGATCATCCTTTTATTCTACCAACTTTTGATTTTTTCCATTAAAAATAACACCAAGGAGGAGAATCAAATCCTCACATATAGGGAGCAAACCTATGGTAAAGACCATTCGCCTAACCCTTTCAATTTCCTCAGGCTGATTCCTTTCATGCTTAGTGATTACCAAGTTAATCCTTCAATATCGACCTGAAACCTCAATGTGTAAGCGAGATGTGACATGTGAAATCATGATTCAATCAATATTTAAAACTTTTAATCATGGATTGATAATTCGAACTCAACTGTGGAATCTATCAGATAGCTAAATCTAAGAGATGTAAGTCCCCAACACTCTGTATCTTATAATTCTAAATCAACGATGGCCGTCAAAATCACTTCGAATTCACAAGAATTTTCAGAAAATTTTAAAAATTCACAATATTTGCTTAAGACCAAGAAAACACTATTTAGGTGACCTAATCGTCCCACTCCCAACCCAAAATGTACATTGTCCTCAATGTAAAAGAAATAAGCATGCAATGCACATGGGACAATGAAAGTAAAAGAGGAGGAATAGACAGATAGTACCTGGACAAAAGAATCAAGAGGCTTTCCAAAGATATTAGCGTGAAAGCAGGTCAGCACAAGAGTGAAACCAACAAAAACAAATTAACTATCCTAAAACAATGTATAAAGCAAACTAACCTAATCCTATGAAAGCAGGAAACCTACCTATACCTCCATCAAACTAGGAGATCAATTCTGATAAACAGGATTAGTCAGAGGCATGGACATGTCCTTTGCATCAAATTTCTTGACAAATGGCTTTAGTCGATGTCCATTCACTTTAAACTCATTACCATTGTCTGGATTCCGAATCTCGACAGCCCCATGAGGATAAACATTGATAACAGTAAAAGGGCCGGTCCAACGAGATTGAAGCTTTCCGAAAAGATATGTAATTGAGAATTATACAAAAAGACTTTCTGACCAGGCGTGAAGGATTTTCGCAGAATATGTTGGTCATGAAACGCCTACATCCTGTCCTTGTAAATTCTCAAGTTCTCGTACGCGTCATTCCGGATTTCTTCGAGTTCATTCAACTGAAGTTTGCGTCGCGAGCCAGCGTTGTCCAGATTGAAATTCAGATTTTGATCGCTCAGTAAGCTTTATGTTTCAACTCTTCAGGCAAGTGATTTCCATAGACAAGTCTAAAGGGAGACATTCCAATAGGGGTTTTAAAAGCAGTACGGTAAGCCCATAAGGCATCAGTCAATCGGATTGACCAATCCTTACAGTCAGGGTTTAACCGTTTTCTCCAAAATGTGTTTGATCTCCCTATTGGGAAATCTCAACTTACCAACTTGTCTGTGGGTGGTATGGGGGCTCACCTTATGAGAAATACCATATTTCTTCATTAAGCTCTCAAA